>PVJI01010720.1:0-59135 GCA_004026765.1 Micronycteris hirsuta | reverse complement strand
AGGAAGAAGGAGCTTATACCCTTTGCAACAGCATGGATGGAACTGGAGAGCATTATGCTAAATGAAGTAAGCCAGGCGGTAAGGGACAAATACCATATGATCTCACCTTTAACTGGATCATAATCAACAAAAGCAGAAAGCAAGCAAAACATAACCAGAGACACTGAAATTAAGAACAGTCTAACAATAGCCAGGGGGGAGTGGGGAGGGGACAATGGGGAGAAGGGTTTTCAGGAATCACGGTAGAGGACACATGGACAGAACTAAGGGGGAGGAGGGAGGCTGGGGAGGGAGGTGGGGTTGGAGGGGAAGGGAGGAGGGGAGGGGAGACGTTGCAAATAACTGTAATCGAACAACAATAAAGTAATTATTTTAAAAAAATGAAAAGAAAATAAAAAAATTCCTCTATGAGAAGACTTACGTGTTTTATTGTAATTACTTGTTTCATGGTATGTACACTTTCTGTCGGGCCATAAAATCAATGAGACCCTGTGCCTTGTCTACTTTGTTCATGACTGCATTTTCAAGATGGGTGGCAGGTGATGTGTACCAATAAATATTTGTTGAATGCAAAAAAATCCAGTACATTAGAAAAGAAGCAAGTGAGAGATAGTTTTTAGATGTTGAAGAATGTAAGCATCATGAGGGAATGACTTGGTCTCATTGTTTTTGATGGGAGTTTGTTTGAGATGCTGGGATCTCAAAGTGCTTAGGAGAGTAAAGGTAGATTTTCTGGGTTCAAATCCCAGCTTCTTCATTTACTAGCTGTGCTACCTGGGGCCGTTCATTTAATTTTCTAGGCATCAGAGTTCCCATGTGTAAAATATAAATTATAATGGTATCTGTATTTCAGTGTTGTTATTAAAGTTATGTCAAATAATATATATGAATTCTGAGCACAGAGTTTGGCATACGGTAAGCATGCAAGTCTAAGTTATTACTATTATCATAATTATTCAATAACCTATATTTTTTACAACAAACTTAAAAAAAGCAAAGATCAATACCTGTTTGGCTTATGAAGATATATAGAAAACTGTGAGAAAATATACTGTAGGGAATATAGTCTTTAAAAAGTAGGAAAGCGCTATTTTATCACTTTATAGATTCAATCTTCATTACGAAATTTCAAGGAATCCTTGTTTTATAGAGAAATTAAATAACTTTCCCAAATTTATACCTAAGTAGTAATGTGGGATTTGAATCCAGATTTGACTCTGCCTCTGGCTCCAAAAACCACCCATGGTCTACTAACTAAGCAGTCTCTTGAACTTAGTAAACAAAGAACACTAAACTAGGAAGAGAAATAGGTGTAATTACATGTAAGAACATAAAAATTATTGATCTCACTTTACAGACTGGGAACTGAGTTCAGGAAGATAAAGTAACTTGCCTAAACTCACGTAACTAGCGAGTAACAGATTGGGAATCAAACTTGGTTGAACTGACTCTAAAAAATCTGAACTCTGTTGGTTCACCTCCTTTTCTGACCACCTACTCCCACCAGCCAGCCTTCTGTGAGACAAGTAATAATACCGGGACCTATCCTCATGACAAGCCCAGTCCTGAGTAGTTGTGGGGGAAGAAACAGCAACATTCAACTGTGGGCCTGGGATCAGTATTCCTCCCTGCTCTGTTTTCTTTTCCACTAATCCCATGTGTCTATTTTTAATAAAGCCCCAGTGTTTTGCCTTCTCCACTCCTGTTTCTGAACTTCTAACCGTGTTATTCTTTTCTATGCTGTCTTTATTAATAGCTTCCGATTTGGTCCATTTCTAGACATAAGTTGTACAGGTTTTATATCCTTGTTAGGCTCTCAAAAGCAGGATGCATCTGTAGGAGATTTATTTTTCTACCACCTAAATGTTTTGAAAGAGTTGGTTTTTAATACAGCTGTTGAATGAATACTTCCACTATGAAGTATTTGTTTTAATGGGATTTTTACCTGTATTAGAAAATCCAGGTTTGTAACAGCAAGATTCCTCTGTGCAATCAAGGAAAGAAGTGGTTTATGGAATTTTTCAATTACCTCTTTGTGGTCAAAATAAAATTTACTTATCTATATTTATAGGTATTTTTTCTATAAAAAGGGCTTCTTTTAAAATAATTCAATGTGAGTCATATTAACTTGAAAAGGTTTAAGCAGTAAATCTTCAGTTTTATTCTAGATTAAAAACTTAATTCAGAAAAATCAACTGGTAGGACAGGGGTTGCAGACTATAGCCTACAAGCCAAAATCAGCTAACGAAGAACAGTATTTCATGACTAATAAAAATTATATAGAATTCAAATTTCAGTGTCCATAAAAAAGGTTTTATGGGAACAAAGCCACACTTATTTGCTTATACATTGTCTATGACTACTTTTCTCCTACAGCAAAAATTAGTAGTTATAACAGACCACATGGCCCAAAAAATCTAAAATAATTAACATCTAGCCCTTTAAAAAGAATGTTTGCCAACCCCCGTTCTAGGGCTACCATTAAGTATAAGCCTTTAGCAACAACTGTATATCTTGATTCAAAACACTTTCATATTACCTAGAATAAAAGTTATTAACTAGTACACTTTTTACTATTGATTATCATGTATTCTAGAGTCTATGAAAACATACTGTTGGCATTAGATCAGGCTGAGAAAGTATAATGGGACAATGTACATTCACTATCACCATGAGAAAAACAACTAAAAACAGCAATTTGTCTTATTGATGAGTCTATAAACAGCATTTTCAGTTTTTTTAAGGTTAGGGAAACAAAAATACTTCAGTAGAATCCAAATAATTATTTAAAATCCCAAGGTAGATTAATAGGTTGAGGAAACTCTGATATGTGTTTTCTAAAGCTTACTAGTTTTGGATAAGTTTATAAAATTCATTCATAGATGTAAGAATGTAACATAATCCAGATAATGTATTAAGTACCACCTAGACTATTCACTTTCATGGGACACTATTCTCCAAGAAATGATGTAAGAGCTTCCTTTAGCTTTGTTTTAAATGGCTGAAGGAAAAAAGATCTTTAATCTGGATAAATGCAATTGCTAACATACATTTGTATATTTATAATTCTACAATAACCAGATACTTGAAATGTCTTCGTGAGATGATGGTTGATGCCCATTCTTTGTTATACATGTAATAAAGGTTTACAACTGGAAATTTTCAATGTGACTACTCATTTGTATAACATCCCTAGTTTCCCACTCACTACATACAACAAAGGAAATGTCCTGATTTAATCTGGTTGGCCAGATTTAGGAGGAGGAAGGAATAAAAATAAACATTAATATCAAATCATTACATTTCTTTTTTTTAATCTCAGAATAATCTGGAACTGAACCTCTATCCAATTATAAATTATATAATGATGTTGCCTTTGCTAATTATATTTGTATGGTAGATTCTGTATCAGTCTTCAATCTAATGTAACCATTGTTTGAATAGAATTTAGCAAGACAACTGGACAGTTTATGCCTTAAAATCCTAGTATTCCTTTTTCAATGTTCATTCACACTCTCATCAATACGCACAGATTTTCATTGAGCTTTAATACTCTTATTGGAACATAACACACTATAATGAGCATAAAAGTGAGCATGCAAATTAAAGCTACCATTAATAACTAAAAGAGACTAGAAGAAGCAGACAGGAAAATACTTCATGAAACATATACTCTACAAATCTCCACAGGCACTGAAACTAGCTAGTATACTTTTAGAAGCATTGTCAACAGAGGTTAAGGTAAATAAGACATTTATCACCAGATTCAGTAAGGTGACTATTCAGAACTAAAATTGTAAAAAGACTATCAATAGTCTGAACCAAAAAATATTAGAAATACGTGTTATTTACTTCACTCAAGGAAAAGACATCATAATAAAGCCTCATCTTTAAAAAAATGATCTTTATAAAGAACTATAAAATGCACATTTTTTAAGTATGAAAATTTGTCAAATAATACATTATGAAATGAGTCATTTTCTGATTGCTGACTCTTAAGCATATCTTAAGGATATTAATAGATTTAGTTGGCACATTTAAGTCACAAATTTTGTGATGCTCATCGCTGTTACTGTTCTTTTTTAAATAAACTTTATTGAGATATAATTTATATACAATACAGTGAAATCATTTTAAGTATGCAATTCCACGAATTCCGACAATGTGCACAACCTTATGACCAGCACCATGATCAGTATAAACAGTACTTCCATAACTGCCAAAAGTTCCCTAGTGTTTGTATGCAAACACCCACCTTAACCTCCTCACAGCCCCCAATGAGAGTTATACTTTCTGTCACTATTGACTACTTCTGCCTAATCTACAATTTCTCATAAGTGGAATGTTACAGTAGGTACTCTTACATCTAGCTAATTTTACTCAACATATTGTTCTTAAGGTCATTCATGTCACTACATGTAAAGAACAGACTTCTAAGGTAGTCTCCACAACCCCTACCTCTTAGTGTAAAGCCTTTGTGTGATCTCTTCCCCTTGAGTAAAGGCAGAACCTGTGACTGACTTCTAACTATGAAAATATGGCAAAGGTGATGGGATGTATGTGATTAAATGATTGATTACTTGCATCAACAGTACAGAATTACTAGTCCAGTCTCCCTGATAAATCTTAAAAACCAGCCCTGATAGGATCAAACTATTTCCAAGAAACTTAACTGTGTCTTAGAACAAAGGTCAACAATATGTACAGGGATACAAACATATTCAGTATCCAAGTAGGCAAAAATTCAAAAGGTTTGATATCCAATCAGAAATCGCTATGCAAACAAAGAAGCAGGAAACACTTCATATATTGAGGAGAAAAGAATCAACTAACCAAAACTAACTGAAAACAGACACGGGTAGTAGAATTAGCAGATAAGAATATTAAAAGTTAAAATTGTACTCCATATGTTCAAAAAGCTAGAGGAAAGATTAAAATGTTAAGTAGAGAACTGGAAGATATAGAACAGACTCATATCAAAATTGTAGAGACAAAACTACAGTGTCTAACATGAAAAATACTCTAGATGGATTAACAGAAATTTTACACTGTAAAAAAAAAAAGATTAGTGGACTTGAAGATATAGCAAGAGAGACTATACAAAATGACACCCAATGAGAAAAAAGTCTCCATAAATGAATGGAGCCTCTGTGAGCTGTGGGACAACTCCAAGCAGCCCAAAACTGTAAATATACCCAAAATAGAGGACAGAAAATGACAGAAAAAATCCACAGGTCTAAGAAGCTCAAGAAGCAATAAGCACAAGATATACCATCATGGTACCTCATAGTCAAATTGCTCAAAGCCGCTTAAAAGAGAAAAAACTTTAGAACTGCCAAAGAAGAAAATACATATTATACACAGATGGATAAAGATAAGCAGAGCAACAGAATTTCTCAACAGAAACTGTGTAAAATAGAGTATTTTTAAACTACTGAAAGAAAAAAAAATCAACCTAGACTACCGAGAAAAATCTCTTTAAAAATATATTTCAAGCATATGAAAGTTGAAAGAGTTCAACAGCAGCAGACTCACATTTGAAGAAATGTTAAAGGAAGCCTTACAGACTAAAGGAAAATGACTCCAGATAGGTATCTGAATCTAAAAAAAGGCATGAAAAACATAACAAATGGTAACAGTACAGATAAATATATCATATTTCTCTAATTAATTAAATCTAAATGCTAGTTCACTGTTTACATAAAAATAACAATGTGGCATATAGTTTGTAACATATGTAAGCTGTAACAATATGTGATAATATGGGACAATAACAACATGTATGACAACATCAACAGAAATAGTAGAGGGAAAATGGTGGTATACTTTTATAAGATGCTTATACTCCGTATGAAATGGAATAATCACATAAAGCCTGATATATTGAAGATGTAGTCTATAAAATCTAAAGCAACTACTAAAATACAAAATAAAGAGATATAGCTAATAACCTAAAAAGGGAAATAAAATCGAATCATAAATGGTACTCAAGAATGTATTTGTTTCCCTGCGCTGCCACAAGAAAGCACCACAGACTGGGGTGACTTAATAAACAAAAATTATTTTTTTTTTCACAATTCTGGAAGTTAGAGGTCTGAGTTTAAGGTGTTGGCAAGGTTGGTTTCTTCTGAGACTTCCCTCCTCAGCATTTCGACGGCTGCCTTTTCTCTGAGTCTTCACATGGCTGCCTCTGTACATGTGTGTCCTAATCACCTGTCATATTAGATTACATCCCACCCTAGGAACCTAATTTTAACTTGATTACCTCTTAAAAGATCCTGTCTTCAAATACCACCTGAGGTACCATGGATTAAGATTTCAATATAGAATTTGAGGGGATACAATTCAGCCATAACAACTAGTAACGAGAGTGGTCATATCACTACAGATTCTAAAAGACATTAAAAGAATAGTAAGAGTATATTATGGTCAGTTTTATGCCAAAAAATATTGGAAACTTAGATGAACAGATTCTTTGGAAGATACAACCTACAAAGTGTCTCTCAAGAAGAAAGAGATAAACTGAATATCCTAAATCTAATAAAGAAACTGAATTTGTAGTTAAAAACTTCAGGCCCAGATGGCTTCACTGGTTAAATTTATCAAATATTAACTCTATGTAAACTCTTACAGAACACTGAAGAAAAAATATGTCCAAACTCATGAGATAAGCATTACACTGATACTGAAACCAAGCAAAGACATTACAAGAAAAAAAAGAATAAGATTTCTCCTTCCAGCCAAGATGGATGTAGACAGACAAACTGTGCCTCCTCATACAACCAAAGGAGGACAACAAATTTAAAAACAAAAAGCAACCAGAACTAACAGAAAATCGATCTGTATGGGAGTCTGACAACCAATGAGTTTAAGAAGAAACATTCATCCAGACCAGTAGGAGGGACGGAGATGGGCAGCTGGGCAGAGGGCTCAAGGCAAGGCAGCAGCTGGAGGACTGGGGCGGGCGAGGCGGTGGCTGGTAGACCTGGTGGTCCCACATTCACATGCAGATAAATGGGGAGAAACAACTGGGGAGCGAGACAGATTAAGCAACCCAGGGTTCCAACGTGGGGAAATAAAGCCTCAAACCTCTGACTGAAAACACCTGTGGGGGTTGAGGTGGCAGCGAGAGAAACTCCCAGCCTCACAGGGGAGTTCGTTGGAGAGACCCATAGAGTCTTAGAATGTACAAAAAAACCACCCACCTGGGAATCAGCACAGAAGGGCCCAATTTGCTTGTGGGTAACAGGGGAAGTGACTAAAAACCCACAGAGAGCTGAGCAAGCAGCGCCACAAAGCAGTGAAGTGGGTTACCCCGCCCTGGTGAACACCTAAGGCTCTGGCCCTTACTACATAACAGGCGCCACAGAGACAAAAAAAAAAAAAAAAAAATGGCCCAAATGAAAGAACAAATCAAAGCTCCAGAAAAAATACAACTAAGCAACAAAGAGATAGCCAGCCTGTCAGATGCACAGTTCAAAACACTGGTAATCAGGAAGCTCACAGAATTGGTTGAATGTGGTCGCAAATTAGATGAAAAAATGAAGGCTATGCTGAAGTGAAATAAAGGAAAATGTACAGGGAACCAACAGTGATGGGAAGGAAAACGGGACTCCAATCAACGGTGTGGACCAGAAGGAAGAAATATTCAACCAAAACAGAATGAAGAAACAAGAATGCAAAAAAATGAGGAGAGGCTTAGGAACCTCCAGGACATCTTTAAATGTTCCAACATCGAATCATAAGGTTACCAGAAGGAGAAGAGAAAGACCAAGAAATCAAAAACTTAGTTGAACAAATAATGAAGGAGAACTTCCTCACTCTGGTGAAGGAAATAGATTTCCAGGAAGCCCAGGAAGCTGAAAGAGTCCCAAAGAAATTGGACCCAAGGAAGAACACACCAAGGCACATCATCATTACATTAGCCAAGATTAAAGAGAAGGAGAGAATCTTAAAAGCAGCAAGAGAAAAGGAGACAATTACCTACAAAGGAATTCCCGTAAGATTGTCAGCTGATTACTCAAAGGAAACCACGCAGGCAAGAAGGGGCTGGAAAGAAGTATTCCAAGTCATGAAAGGCAAGGACCTACATCCAAGATTACTGTATCCAGCAAAGCTATCATGTAGAATGGAAGGGCAGATAAAGTGCTTCTCAGATAAGGTCAAATTAAAGGAGTCCATCATCACCAAGCCCTTATTATATGAAATGTTAAAGGTACTTATGTAAGAAAAAGAAGATAAAAAACATGAACAATAAAATGACAACAAACTCACAGTTATTAACAACAGAACGTAAAACAAAAACAAAAGCAAACTAAGCAAACAACTAGAATAGGAACAGAATCACAGAAATGGAGATCACATGGAGGTTTATCAGCGGGGGAATGGGTGGGGAGAGAGGGGGAAAAGGTACAGAGACTAAGTAGTATAAATGGTAGGTAGAAGATAGACAGGGGGAGGTTAAGAATAGTATAAGAAATGTAGAAGCCAAAGAACATATATATGACCCATGGACATGAACTAAAGGGAGGGAATGTGGGTGGGAGGGAGTATGCAGGGTGGGGAGGAATAAACAGGGGAAAATGGGACAACTATAATAGAATAATCAGTAAAATATATTAAAAAAAAGAATTAGTTACTAGTATCTCTCAAGAACATAGACGTCAAATTCTAAACAAAACTTTAAATAACCCAATCAAAAATATATAAAAAGATTAATATATGAGGAAAAAGGCAAGAATGTCCATTTTTATCTCTCCTATTCAACAGTGTACTCGAGTAAACAGTTGCAAACGGGCAAGATTTAATAAAAGTACAGACATCTATGTTGGAAAGAAAGAAGTAAAATGTGTTTATTCAGAGACCACATGATCTTCTATGTAGAAAATCTGATGGAATTGACAAAAAAGCTACTATATTTAATAATTGAGTTTAGCAAAGTCACAGAATATAAGATCAATATACAAAAACTGTTGCATATTTAGCTCTGGCTGGTATAGCTCAGTGGATTGAGAGCGGGCTGGGAACCAGAGGGTCCCGGTTCAATTCCCCGTCAGGGCACATGCCTGGGTTGTGGGCCAGGTCCCCTGTGAGGGCCATGTGAGAGGCAACCATACATTGCTGTTTCTCTCCCTCTCTGTCTCCCTCCCTTCTCCTCTCTCTAAAATAAATAAATAAATAAAATCTTAAAAAAAAAACTGTTGCATAGTTATCTAATAGAAACAAACACTCAAAAATTGAAAAAAAAACATTTACAATAGCAAAAATATGAAGTACTTAGGGATAAATCTGAGAAAAGATGTGCAATATCTGTACAATGAAAACTACAAACTTTGAGGAAATTAAAGAAGCTCTAAATTAAATAAAGAGATATATAGAGTTCAGAAGATCCTTATTGTTAAAATGTTAGTTCTGCCCTGGTTGGTGTAGCTCAGTGGATTGAGCATGGGCTGCGAACCAAAGGGTCGCCGGTTCAATTCCCAGTCAGGGCACATGCCTTGGTTGTGGGGGCCATGTTAGAGTCACCCACACATTGATGTTTCCCTCCCTCTCTTTCTCCCTCCCTTCCCCTCTCTCTAAAAATAAATAAATAAATATATTTAAAAAAATAAATAAAATGTTATTTCTTTGCAGAGTGATCTATAAATTCAACATAATCCCAACCCAAATTCTAGAAAACATTTTTACAGAAATTAACAAACTGATTCTAAAATCCATATGAAATGATAAATCAACAAAATGTTGGTGAGGATGTGGACAAAAGGCAACCCTAGTGCACTGTTGGTGGGAATGCAGATCGGTGCAGCACTGTAGAAAACAGTATGGAATTTCCTCAAAAAATTGAAAACGGAATTGCCTGTTGACCCAGTGATTCCACTGCTGGGAATATACCCTAAGAACTCAGAAATACCAATCCAAAGAACCTATGCACCTCAATGTTCATAGCAGTGCTATTTACAATAGCCAAGTGTTAGAAACAGCCCAAGTGACCATCAGTAGATAAGTGGATAAAAAAAATTGTGGTACATTTATACAATGGAATACAGCAGAGCAGAAAGAAAGAAGTCCTACCTTTTGTGACACCATGGATGGAACTGGACACTATTATGCTAAGTGAAATAAGCCAGTTGGTGAAAAGGTCATACCATATGACCTCACTTATAACTAGAAACTAATGAACAGAAAAAAGTAATGAGAAAAACAGAACCATAGAAAAATAGAACTGTAGGAGGGGAGGAGGGAGAGGGTATGGTGGGAGGAAGGGGAAGGGATTATTAATCAAAGAACATGTATGGATGATGAAGGGATGTGGACAGTGGAGAGGGGATTGACTGTGGGCAAGAGGGGTGGGCTGGGTGGAGGGTGCAAAAGGAAAAATAATGGGACAACTATAATAAACATTTTTTTTAAATCTTAGGGAAAAATAAATACCTTCAATTATTATTCACTTGTTAAAAGAATGAATTATATCTGTATTTATCAATATTGATATTTCTTAAAAAATAATGTTGAATAAAAAAGTGAGCTATTAAATAATGTGTATAACTACTTTATATTAAAACTCAGAAAAATATAAAATAAGTTCCATATGAAAAGGACCTAGGATATAGCAAAAACAACTTCAAAAAAATAATAAAGTTGGAGAACTAACAGCATCTGATATCAAGGCTTTCACACTTACAGTTATCAAGGAACTGAGACCTTCAGTCAAATAACCAGGAAGGACCTGGAGTCAGGCAATAGACATCTGAGTGAGCTTGGAAGCAGACCTTCTACGGCCTGACAACAGCTACATGAATGAGCTAGAAAGGGGGTGATCCATGAGAGAAGCCTTGAGATGACTGCAGCTCAGGCCAATACCCTGACTTCAGCCTTGTGAGAGATGCTGAGCCAGAATGTTTACCTAAGCTATCCTAGATTCCTGACCCACAGTAACTGTGAGATAATACATATTTGCTGTTCTTGGCCGCCGTCTAACTTTTGGGGTAATTTGTTATGCAGCAATAGATAATTAATACATGTTGCAATACTACGATCTGATGCAGGAGATCACCATCAAATCTGTAACTCCCAGCCAAGCAATTTGGTTGCTCAGTAGGTCCAGAGACCCTGGGTGGAACATAAGTTGATTAGAAACATTTCTAAAAGTAATATAATCATAGAACATTAGAGATAGATGGAACCTTAAGGATTTTGAATCCAGCCTTTTAATTTAACAGATGAAAACAGAGAGGTAAATTGATTAACTCTAAATGACCACGATGGTAAATGGCCGCAGAAGGACCGGAACATAACCTATGTCTTCTGATTCCAGGACAAGGACAGTCATGCTTCGTCTATTAATTTAAGAAGCCTACTGTGATAATTCTTGGTGGGGATTTCCTGTGGCCTGAGAAAAACATGCTCACCAATTAAAAGTAAATATGACATTTCACCTGGTTGGTGTAGCTCAGTGGATTGAGCACGGGCTGGGAACCAAGCAGTCCCGGTTCGATTCCCAGTTGGGGCACATGCCTGGGTTGCAGGCTGGATCCCCAGTGACGGCCATGTGAGAGGCAACCACACATTGCTGTTTCTCTCCCTCTCTTTCTCCCTCCCTTCCCCTCTCTCTAAAAATAAATAAATAAAATCTTTAATAATAAAAAAAATAAAAGTACATATGACATTTTATACTGAGATGTTGTTCATTATTAACTGTTAATGATAGGTATGGTGTAGTATATCTAAAATGTAATTTTTACCAGATTTTATTCTAAAGTTTTATTCTTACATTTTAATGAGTACAAATGATAAGTAAAGCTTAACTTTCCCTTAAAAAAATACCAGATCAGGGTCTTTCTGATTTTCTTGCTATATTCTACTTTATATGTATTTTAGGGTTCACATAAATAATGTTTATTATTGTTAACAGCAAACAAGCTTAAACTGAGCAAAAACAACAAAAAAGGAACAAAATTGGAAGATAAAATGGCATCTGAATTATAGATACAGCTTTTGAGAAGTTCTGTATAAGAAGAAGACCTCATGCTATGCATTAAACTTAAAAGAGTTTCTGAAACTTTGTAAGACTGTTCAACAGCTTGTACTACTCTATCTCTCACAGCTGAACCTTTGAGTATTCTGTACGTTTGGAACCAATTACTGTGGTGCACTCTTTCACGTATTTCTTTTTTAAAAAAATGTAATTCAATGTCTTTTTTGTTTTTTTAATTTTTTACTTAAATTATTTGTTTTTTAAAATTATTTTTATTTAAGTATAATTGATATACAATCTTAAATTGGCTATATTATCTTCAGGTGTACAACACAGTGATTCAGCATTTTTATACCTTGCAATATAATCATCCCACTAATTCTCATAATCATCTGTCATGTGTAAACTTATCACAATATTATTGACTATATTCTCCTTCCCTTTTCACCCATTCCCCACCTCCTCCCTTATGGTTACCATCCTGTTTGATCTTTGTTTATTTTTTATTTTTATTTTTTTTAAACAATTTTTTTTAAAGATTTTATTTATTTATATTTAGAGAGAGGGGAAGGGAGGGAGAAAGAGAGGAAGAGAAACAACAATGTATGGTTGCCTCTCACGTGGCCCTCACTGGGGACCTGGCCTGCAACCCAGGCATGTGCCCTGACTGGGAATCAAACCGGGACCCTTTGGTTCCCAGCCCGTGCTCAATCCACTGAGCTACACCAGCCAGGGCTGATCTCTGTTTATATAAATCTGCTTTGTTTTTGGTTACACATATAAGTAAAACCATATGGTATTGGTCATTCTCTGCTTGATTTATCTCACTTAGCATAATACCCTCTAGATCCATATATGTTGTCACAAATGGCAAGATTTCATTCATTTTTATTTCTGTGTAATATTCCAGTGTGTGTGTGTGAGATATCTTTTTTAAAAATATTTTATTTATTTATTTTTAGAAGAGGGGAAGGGAGGGAGAAAGAGAGGGAAAGAAACATCAATGTGTGGTTGCCTCTTGTGCACCCCCTACTGGGGACCTGGCCCACAACCCAGGCATGTGCCCTGACAGGGAATGGAACCAGTGACCCTTTGGTTCGCAGGCCTGTGCTCAATCCACTGAGCCATACCAGCCAGGGCTCACATCTTCTTTATCTATTCATCTATTGATGACCTAGGTTTATTCCATATCTTGGTTATTGTAAATAATCCTGCAATGAACACAGAGATGCATAGACCTAGCCACAGCAATCAGACAAGAAAAAGAAATCAAAAGTGTTCAGATAGGAAAGGAAGATGTAAATCTGTCACTCTTTGCAGATAGCATGACACCACATAGGTCCTACAGAATCCAGCAAATATTAATAGAATTAATAAA
This sequence comes from Micronycteris hirsuta, assembly GCA_004026765.1. Classification (NCBI taxonomy): domain Eukaryota; kingdom Metazoa; phylum Chordata; class Mammalia; order Chiroptera; family Phyllostomidae; genus Micronycteris; species Micronycteris hirsuta. The sequence goes on along the minus strand of PVJI01010720.1, from coordinate 45,783 downwards.
AGAATTCAGTAAAGTAGCAGGGTACAAAATTAAAATATAGAAATCTGTCATTTTCCTATACACTAAAAATGAGCAATCAAGAAGAGAAGTAAAGAAAACAATCCTATTAACAATTACATCAAAAGGAATAAAATACCTGGTAATAAACTTAACCAGTAGATGAGATGAAAGATCTCATCTACTCTGAAAACTATGAGACACCGAAGAAAGAAATCGAGTAGGACACAAATAAATGGAAGGGTATACCATGCCTATGGGTAGAAAAGATTATTATTGTTAAAATGACCATACTACCCAAAGCAATTTACAGATTCAAAGCAATTTCTATCAAAATACCAATGTTATTCTTCTCATAACTAAAACAAATAACCCTGAAATTTATATGGAACCACAAAAGACTTTAAGAAAGCTAAGCAATATTGAGAAAGAAGAATAAAATTGGAAGTATCACACTCCATTATCTGAAAGTATATTACAAAGCTGTAATAACTAAAATGGTATGGTACTGGAACAAAAACAGACACATGGATCAATATAGCAGAATACAGGGCCAAGAAACAAATTCTTAGTTCCATGGTCAATTAATCTATGACCACAAAGGAGGTAAAAGTACACATTAGAGTAATGACAGTCTCTTCAACAGTGGTGTTGGGAAAACTGGACAGATACATGCAAAGAAAAAAAAAGGAAACTAGACCTCTCTTATACCATATACAAAAATAAACTCAAAATGAGTTAAAGACTTAATGTAAGATCTGAAACCATAAAACTCCATTTACTTCTGTTTTTTTTTTTAAACTGATTTCATTTATTTATTTTAAGAGAGGAGAAGGGATGAATAAAGAGAAGGTGAGAATGGACTATTTCCAGCAAGTCAGCAAAGTCCCCAAAATGTCTCTTCCTTTTAAAATGCATTCATTCAAGAAATACTGACAGAGCTTGCACTTATTTTATGTTAATTATTGAAGTGGGCCCTGAGACTACGATGACAACAGGGTAAAGACCCTATCTTTAAAGAATCTTTCAGTCCAGGGAGAGGAGGTAGATAAGTACACAGGGAATATTTTACAATGTGTTAAGTGTTATGCTTGAGGGAAACATGAAGTGAAAGAAAAAACAAACAAGAAAAAGGAATATTCCAATTACAACCAAAGGGTGACAGATGGGAGTCAGAAAAGATTTCCAAAGGAATCAATGTCTACTCTAAAACTTGAAGGATATTTATGAACTAGTCAGTTTATTAATGAGGTAGGCAATATTATAATATTAAGAGTAAAAATTTTGTAGACAATTTGGGTTCAAAAGTTGGCTGTAGCTGCTGTTTGCACTTAGGATGTTATTTAACCTGCCTGTGTTTCATTTGGAGGAATCAAAATGGAACGTACACAAGTTCTCACTACCACCTATCTACCTTCCTTTGTGTCCATATACTCTACTTCTCTGTTATCACTACAGATGAACTTGCCATGCTCTTGAAAAAGGCCAAGTATTCCTCATATATATACTGGATCTTGTTCGGGCTTGCCTTCTCGAGAACTTTGTCTGCATCATTAATAGTTCCTTTCTTTTTTTTTTTTAAAGTTCATTCTTTTTTTTTTTTTAAGATTTTATTTATTTTATTTTCAGAGAGAGGAGAAGGGAGGGAGAAAGAGCAATGTATGGTTGCCTCTCACATGGTCCTCATTGGGGACCTGGCCCGCAACCCAGGCATGTGCCCTGACTGGGAATCGAACCGGGACCCTCTGGTTCCCAGCCCGCGCTCAATCCACTGAGCTACACCAGCCGGGCTTAATAGTTCCTTTCTGACTTGATCTTTTCCATCACTATTACAAAATTCAGTTACTTCTGTCTTTACAACAAAACAAAACATAAGATTACTCTCTTGACTCCACTTTCCTCTCCAGGTACTTCCTCAATGTTCTCCTTTCTTTTACAGATAAACTAACTCCTCATAAGCATTGTCTATACTCCTCTCCAAATTCTCTCTCTCTCTCTCTCTCTCTTTTTTTTTTTTTGTTTCTAACACTCTACAGAACTATTTTTGTCAGGATCACTGACTTCCCTGTTTTTAAAGTGAAGAATTAATTCTCAGTTCTCATTTGACATGGTTAATCACTTTTCCCTCCTTGACATTTGACTTCTAGCACTAACACTGTTCTTGTTTTCTCCTACTTCTCTGGCTGTTCCTTTTTTTGTCTGGTCTCTAAACTTGGAGTACCTAGGGGGGTCAGTCTTTCAACTTCTCATTTTCTATTTACACTCATTCCCTTTGTAATCTCATCCAGTCTTCTGGCTTTGCTAGCCATTTATTTGCTATCAACTCCCAAATATTATCTGCAACCCAAGCTTTTCCACTAAATTTTTGGCTTATATACAACTTACTACCTCTACTTGGATGTACTAATGTAATAGGAATCTTGAACTTTAACATTTTCAAAATTTATTCCATCTTCCCCCCCAAATTTGCTCCTCCCAGTCTTGCTTCTATTAGTGAATAGCAACTCCATTTTCCAGGTTCAGTCCCAAAATCTTAAGAGTCATCACTGATTTCTTTCTTTCACATTCCACATCCAATCTGTCAGCAAATGCCATCAGCTCTACATTTACAACAGATCCAGAATGCAACTGCTCCTTTCCATGCCCACTGTTACTTGGGTGCAGATCACAACTATCCCTTGCCAGAATTATCACAAGAGCCTCCTGTCTCCATGTTTTGTCTCAGTCTCTTTGCAATGCAGCAGCCATAGTCATCCCGTGAATTATAACTCAGAGCATATGACTATTCTTTTCAAATACACCTGTAAGACCCTACATGATTAGCCATCCTGTTACTTTTCTAACCTTATTTTTACTTTCCCTCTGGCACTATTCCAGTCATTTGGGCTTCCTTGCTGTTCCTTAAAACACCTGAGCATGCTATTGCCTCAGGGCTTTTGCCCTTGTTCTCTAGTAATGCTCCTGTGCTACTTATCTGCATGGCTAGCTCCTTCTTCTGTCTTTATTCAAAAGTCATCTTCTTAGCAAGGTCATTTCCTTACACTTCTTAAAATTGCAAAACCTTCTCCAACACTATTTCCTTTCTATGCTTTATTTTCTTTAACATTCTATATCGTTATTTGTCTGATTTATTGTCTTTTTCTCTCCCACTCCAGAATGGAAAGTCCATTAATGCAGAGGTGCTCAACAGTTGTTACTAAATAAATTAATGAAAACGGCACGCTGTCTACTACATACTGTGGTAGGATATGCAGCTTGTGGGTACCTGTACTTTGCTACTAATAATTACAAATATACTACCCATGTGGACCTAGAAGTACTTTAGATTCACTTGGTATTGATACTATTTACCATAAAAGATATTTTTCTCTTTCCATTTCTGTATATAGTGTTTTGTAAATTTGCGTATATTTTAATTTACTTTTTCATGGTATAAAGTTCTTATTTTTTACATTTAATCGATGTGTAACACTACAAAACTAATTCTCGTTTCAGTGTTTGGTTGATACATTTGTTTTTAGGGTATGCCCTATGGGATAGTTATGCTGAATTAGTAGATTAGGACAGAGCCATAAAAAGCATTAGAACATCATTCTAATTCTCTGAAAGTCTTAAAGGCTAAAAAATAAGTCATTACCTACTTGTTTATTTATAACTTAATTTATTTCTATAGAAATTTTAATTCTGTACTATTATTGGGGAAAATGATAAAATAGGCTCATTTTAAGAAGGCATAAATATTAGTTGAGAATTACAAATGTAGCTTACAACATTGGAAAAGTCTGATAAAATAAGAAAGCTCAATTTACTCCTCCTAGAAGTTGCCAGTTTATATTCTGTATTTCTTCAAAAAGTCTCTGGTATCTACCCATGTTTATGTTCTTTTCCCATAGTTCTAGTATTTTCATAGCTAATAAAAAGAAATGGAAAAAGATATTTCCAAGGAAATATTTACACTCATATCCTGGCATAAAAATAACAATGCCTAGATCTAATACACACACACACACACACACACACACACACACACACACACAAAGTATTGTGGTATACCCACAAGGAAGCAGTGAGATTACTGCTTAGAGTGTGTGGCTGTAGAACCTAGGCAATTTATATAATCATTCCAGACCTTAGATTCCCTATCTATTAAATGGGTATAATTACAAGTGTGTCTACCCCACAGGATTGTTATGATGATTGAACTATATACTGATTATAAAAGCAGTGTCATAATACCAGGTATACAGGTAAACACTTGAAAAGTGTTAAGTGATACTTAAGATAGGTATTGGTATTTTAGCTAAGGTTCTTTTAATTGTAAATAACGAAAGCTAGCTTAAGCTAGATTCCATGTAGTCAATACATGTTTACTGGGCACTTACTATGTGCCTCCCTATGTGCCAAGTACTAAACAAAGAACAGGGAAGGGAAATGGGAAAATTTATAACATGGCTATGGGGTGGCATAGAACCCCAAAGCAGACTTGCCATTGAACTTCATTCGGAAAGAAATGAAACTGGGAACTGGAAAGATGATGGAAACCTAGGAAATATTTTGCGTCTTGCTATTTACTTCTCTTGGCAGATTGGCTTCTGTTGTCTTCTAAGTAGATCAACTTTTTCTGCAACAAAGCTTAGATAATAGATTAAAGATAGCCACCCACAAACTATGAAGTTCAAATGTTACTGTTCCAGCCATACTGAGAGACAGCTCCTACTGTTTTATCTCTCTGATCTTTTACCTTAACTTCAATGTTTGATAGGGATCAAGTGTCCATCCTTGTCTACATAAGGGGTCAGCTAACAGGGTCTTGGTAAGTTGAACAAATACTTCAAATGGTATCTACAGCAAGTATTATCCACAGCTTATAAAGAGAAAAGCAAGATAGAAGTATGAGTTACTTTCCCAAATTCACATGGGTACTGAGTGCACTTGTACAAGTACAGTGCCAGCATATGAAAGTGAGTGCCTTCTTCAGTTTTCTACCTTTAGAGCTTCGCTTGCCCTAGTCCCAGTTCTGCAAATGCTTAACAGTTCTTTTCATGATATGGGTTGGCCAAAATTTTCGTTCGTTTTTTCTGTAAGATGGCTCTACAAGCGCTTAATTGTCTTTAACTTCATTCCAAACAATTTTGTTAGATTCTATCATGACATTTGCCATATCAGTGTACATTAAAAAAAAAAATCAAAATTGGTGAATTTTTATGTAGCCATTTTAATGAAGGTGGAAGAAAATACACAACATTTTCAGCATATTATGCTTTATTATTTCAAGAAAGGTAAAAATGCAACTGAAATGCAAAAAATATTTGTGCAGTGTATGGAGAAAGTGCTGTGACTGATCAAATGCGTCAAAAGTGGTTTGCGAAGTTTTGTGCTGGAGACTTTTTGTTGGACAATAATGCTCCATGATGGGGTTAGATCAGTTGAAGTTGATGGTGATCAAATTGAGACATTAATCAAGAACAATCAATGTTATAACATGTAGGAGACAGCCAACATACTCAAAATATTCAAATCAACAAAGTTATTGGTGAAAATGAAAAATGTGCCTTTCATTTTATAGGAAACACCATACAGACTTCTTGGCCAACTCAAAGCTATGTTCCCTCACTGTTTCACTGTCGTGCGTTCACTGTTTCACTGTCGTGCACTCCCTCACCGTTTCGCTGTTGTGCGTTCCCTCACCATTTCACTGTCACGTGTTCCCTCACTGTTTCACTGTCGTGTGTTCTCTTATTAAAATGTGGCACATCCACAATTTTCAAAAAAATGCAATGTTTAAAAAAAGTTTCATGGATTCAGATTTTAAAAGGTTTTGCAAAAACAATAAACATGTAATTATATGTTCTCTCACTGAATTTGTATATAGTTATACAATTTCCTTTCCAGAAGATATTACAAAAAGCAGAAACTTACCTTCCCATTCTGTTGGGATAGCCCCTACTTCATAGTCTATTTCTCGTTGACTTGCTGCTTCTACAAGTCTTTTCTCTCGAATAATCTGTCCTATAAGAAAAAAGTGGTTATTACATTTTAAAATATTTTTATGTATTTATTTATTTCTAGAGAGAGAAAAAGGGAGGCAGTAATACAGGGAGAGAAACATCAATGCATGGTTACCTCTCACGTGCCCCACTACTAGGGACCTGGCCCACAACCCAGGCATGTGCCCCAACTGGGAATCGAACCAGCAACCCTTTGGTTCACAGGCCAGCACAGAATCCACTGAGCCACACCAGCCAGGATGATTATTACATTTTTAAATGAACTTGTGACACAGTAGTTACAACAAGTAAAGTTTTCTCTTTGGATATTGTATACCTTTGCATATGGTAAAATAATTAACAGGAAAAAGAATAGATTCCATTTAGAATTAGGCAATTTCTACATGGCTGCAAAAAAATTTAGTTTCCTACCTTAATTTTAGTGAAATAAATCTAGATTCTATGTACAGAAAAAGAGCAGCCAATTAATCTGTAGGGCAATAAAGGCTGACCAAAAAAAACACGTTTCCCTTACTAATCACCAGTGTTCCATTCCCTCAACTCTGCAAATGTTTGTGGGTGTGTGTGTATATAAATATATTAGACTTGTTACTGCTCAAAGGGATAGATATTTATGGCCCCAAGTCTGCAATCAACCACGAGACTCTGCTGCCACCCTGTCCCCAGAGTACACTGGCAAACTAAGAGAATCAAGTCATAGGTTGAATTCTGTGGCCCATCTGAGTAACTATCTCTCAAGGGAACCTACAACAAAATCTGGTGAGTTTTGGATATGGGGCTTAGGTGAGATCAACATCTGGAACAGGATGGTGGCAATGTGGAAAACATAAAAGCAGAGAGAACAGTAAAGAGAAAGTTGGAGAAGGGTCAGGGGTGGGATGAGAATGTCTGTTGCTTATATTTTTCAGTAATAAAAAGTTGATTAGTGTTTAAGTTCATAGGAAAGGCATAAACATATTTAGTATTTTCTTCTGTTTTCAAAAAGTCTTGATTATATCCTTCAAAGTAGGTTTGTCAAACTTGTAGTTTCAAAACATGTTCCTTTTTCTTTTCTAGAGAATAAAGTTTATTCACAGCCCAAGAAAGGAGAGGGGCATGGTATGGAGAGATACACCAGCATTGAGGGGTGGGGGCTTTGAACTTTTATTGGATTATAATAGATTTTAAAAGGGTGGGAGAGTACTGTTGTGTGGACCCCGAGCCGTTGGGGGGTTGAAACAGGAGGCTGCAGTTTGTACCAGTGTTATCTTCTGCCTGTGGCTGTAGGGAGCAGTTAGTTCTGTTCTGCTTTCCTGTAACTTCCAGTGCTGGGGACATAAGCTCAGAAGAGTAAAATGGCAGTCATGTTTAACGCGGTTATAGGCCTGGTAGGCAAATGTTGCCCAATAGCAAATGGAGCTGACTTTATCCTTTCATTCCCCCTCTGGTTTTAAAATGGATTTACTCTTTTCTTTTTAAATGCTGAAATTTTTATTCAAACCAAGAGTTCACGATTCTTTGTCTCGTTTTCACTAAATCTAGTACATCCTAAAGCATTCTGAAAGACAAAAATACTGATACTATATATATGTATTTTTTTTTAGCATGAAAATTGATTACATTTTTATTTATTTTTTCCTGGAGCTTAGGACCAAAATTGGCACTGTGAGGATACCATCTGTACTGGTTTGAAGCAGGAGCTCAATCATGTCTGTTTTGTCCCTCAAACAAGTGAAATCACAGTAAATAATGACAGTGCACTTGCATCATATAGATTTATTCTTAATGACGTAGCCCAGCTCTGGTTTGGGGGAGGAGGGACAAAGGTCTCTCCTTCTGTAACTATTCAGGTGGGCTAGGGATATACAGCTGTCCCTGCCTGTGGGTCCAGGTATGGGTCATGAAGGAGAAGAAGATGGAATTGGACAGCCCAAAAAGTGAGAGCTGTGGCCGGAGGCCATTTAATCTCCCAAGCCTGGATGCTCTGTTGAAGGATATAAGATATTTGAGGAGACATGGCCTAAAAGCAATAATGAAGAAAAAGGCTGCTATAGGTCCTAGGAAGGGAACCAGCCAGGAAAACAAAGACCAGATATTGAACTTAAAATCCCCAAAAGGAAGAGGCAGAGTAGAAGGTAAATTCTGTATGGCTGACACTGCATCCAGTAGTTCTCAACAAGTCAAAGGATGAAAGAAAGAAATGAAACATTAGCTTGGAAGAAAACTAGGAAACTAGAATTCAATCCATTTGTGGCTGACAATTGGACATTATGACTTCCACTGAAACACAATTTCTCTCCCTAAAATCACCCTCATTTTGTTAAAGAGACTGAATGTAAGTCCAGTTTCAATTTGGCCTGATTATTTGTATGAACACAACAAGAATAGTAATCGATCATGTAGGCTCTTGTGTTTAACTAATTCCTTGATAATCACTGAAAAAACACCTTTGTTTACAAATAGATGACATCGAAGATGTATAAAAAATGATGTACACATCTTTAGAAATATAAACGAAGCCATTATTTTATAAAATAAACTCTTTGTCATCAGATATGAGATTTTCCCCCCAAAACCAAATAGTTTAAAAACTACTCCATTCTTTGGAATAAACCCTAGTTGCATAAATTTTGTGAATTGGGAATGAAATTTATGCCTCCTACTGAATAAGTAATTATGCACAAACTGTACATGTACTCATACTAACAGTTGTAAAGACAATTCTACTGATCACAGCAAGTAAATTTCCACCTAGTAAATAGAGCAAATTAAAGAACCTGTTCAAGAGTCAAAATTTTAGGATCCGATTTACATTTAAAAATTAACTTAAGACTTCCAGTCAAGAGGGTGGCATAGGTAAATGTGGTCCTTGCACCTTCCCACAACCATATCAAAAATACAACTACAGAACAACCATCATCAGAACAGCCTAAAATCTAGCTCAATGGAAGTCCCACAACAAAAGATATAAAGAAGCCACATCAAAACTGGTAGGAGGGTTGGAGACAAAGAGGGGGTTGGTCCCACACCCATGTGCAGTGGATAAAAATTAGGAGGGATACCTTGGCTGTGGAGGGCCCCCTCCTAGCAAGGGGGTCCCAGGTCTACACCAGGGCCCCCTGCCCAGCGCTCCAGTGAAGAAAACTCCCCAGGAAGAGAACTCCTCCTAACTTCAGACTGTGAAAACCTGAGGGGACTATGGCTGAGTGAAACGGAGGGCTTCTGGAGTCTCAAGGAGTTCCTCTTAAAGGGCCCACACATGAACTTACTCAGACACTCCCTCTGAGTTTCAGCACTGGGGCTGCAGGTCAAAAGGGACCATGGGGAGGAATAGAAATGTCTGGCATCAGGGTGAGAGCCAGAGGGACAGCTTTCTTCCAGACAATAGTGCTAGCAGAGGCCATGTTTTCTTTTCTGAGTCCTTCTCCCACAGAATCAGCAGGCAGGTACCATATAAGTCTTCATCAACTTGGCTACAATTGTTCACCCCTGCCCTAGGGATTCCCTGACCCCTGGACCCACCAACTTGGAGGCCCACCCAAGCTGTTTCCAGTGATTTTCCCATATGAATGGCCAGTCTTGTCTCATGCTTCAGATTTCCCTAAAATCTCTCAAACAAGTAGCATCTGGCCTCAGTATACCCCATACATACCTCTAAGAGGCCCTAGGCTCAGCACTAGGAGCAGTTGGTTTTGCATCACAGGTTGGCATCTCCTGGGAACCTTCAAGCCCAGCACAAGTAGTAGCCATCTGAAGACTGCTTTATAGTTCTTGTGGGGTGGCCCCAGGCAGAAAACAGGTGTGGATGACCTTGGTCTGTACCTCATAAGAGGCCCCAGACCCAGTGCACCCAGTGGACAGCTTCAAACTACATCAAAGCACTACCCAACCACCTCCACAAGTGACACACTCAAGGGGCAGACTCAGCGGGCACCAGACCCTGCTAAAGTAAGTCCTGCTCCATGGGGTGGGCCTCTGACTGCTGATCCTCCACAGCTGACTGGCCTGGGGATAATTCCCTCCCATTGACATGTCAACAGTATCAAGGCTCATCTATGACAGGAGGGTATAGTTGTACATCATAGCAGGGGGGACCTTGAGTACCCAGCTTGTGTGATAGGGGAGGCTGTGCCCTTGACCCTACAGAACACCTACTACATTAGGCCACTCAACCAAGCTCAGAAGATGAAGTAGTTCCCCCTAAAAGACAGAAACAAACACAGGGAGGTGGCCAAAATGAGACAAACATGTCCTAAGTGAAAGAACAGAACAAAACGCCAGAAAAAGAACTAAACAAAATGGAGACAAGCAAACTACTAGATGCAGAGTTCAAAACACTGGCTATACGGATGCTCAATGAACTTAGTGAGAACCTCAACAGTATAAAAAAGAACTAGTTGGAAATGAAGGATACACTAACTGAAATGAAGCATAACTTACAGGGAAACAACAGTAGAGCAGATGAAGTTGAGAATCAAATTAGTGGTTTGGAATATAAGAAAGAAAAAAACACCCAATCAGAACAGCAAAAAAGAAAAAAGAACCCAAAAGAATGAAGATAATTTAACAATCCTCTGGGACAACTTCAAGCCTACCAAAATTCTCATCATGGGGATCCTGGAAAAAGAAAGAGAGCAAGAAACTGAAAACCATTTAAAAAATGACACAAAACTTCCCTAAACCTGGTGAAGGAACTAGACATACAGGTGGAGGAAGCAAAGAGAGTCCCAAAAAAGATGAACCCAAAGAGGCCCACACCAAGACCCATCACTATTAAAATGCTAAAGGTTAATGACAAAGAGGGAATCTTAAAAGCAACAAGAGAAAAGCAGTTAGTTACCTACAAGGGAGCTCCCACAAGACTTCCAGCTGATTTCTCAACAGAAACTTTGCAGGCCAGAAGGGATTGGCAAGAAATACTCAAAGTGATAAAAAGCAAGGACCTACAACCAAGCTATGTACCTGCAAAGCTATGTACCACATAGCTTTGTATGCATAACTTGTGATACAAGTACCACATTTAGAACTGAGAGACAGAGAGTTTCCCAGACAAAAAAAAAAAAAAAAAAAGCTAAAGGAGTTCATCACCACCAAACCAGTATTATAAGAAATGTTAAAGGGTCTTCTAGAAGAAGAAGAAGAAGAAAAAACTATAAAGGGTAAAACAGCAATAAATACATAATTATCAAGAATTGAAGCTAAAAGTAATAAACAAGCAGAACATAAACAGACTCATAGATACAGACAACATTTTGATGGTTGCCAGATCCAAGGAAGGTTGGGAGGTTGGGTGAAAACACTGAAGGGATTAAGAAGTGCAAATTGGTAGTAATAGAATAGTCATGGGGATGTAAAGTATAGCATGGGGAATATAGTCAATAATACTCTAATAACTATTTATGGTGTCAGGCTAGTACAAGATTTATCAGAATGATCACTGTAATAAGTTATATAATGTCTAATCACTGAGGTGTACACTTGAATCTAATAGAACTGTATGTCAACTGTAATTTAAAAATTAAAGATCATTTAAAAAATTAACTTAATAACAAAATTATTTAAATAGTATATGTATAGGTTTAATAACTCCTAGTACAAGAAGGAAAAACTGACAGTGGTAAATTCTATGAGTGTTAAGTAAAACAATACATAATTGTCTAACTTAATAATTAAACAATTTTAGACTTACTTAAACAGTCAAAATAAAAGTCCAAATTCCGGTAGATCATAATGATCCATGGTACATGAATTTAAAGACTATAGTATGAGTAACAATATTATTTCCCAAACTTAAAAAATTTTAAAGCTAGCTGCCATTGGGCTAATTCTAAGAGGATAGCAGATTTCCTATTCTTTTGTTTAAAAAAATATGGAACCCATGAGGAGTGATCCTGGGTATTGGGTAGATGACAGGCTTAAGTAACAGATTTCATCTGTTTTATTGGGTTTCTGGGACAGAGTATGCAAACCGTGACAGTGATATGGGCAGGAAAATCTAAAGCAGAGAGTCCTAAACTTCAGTCACTCAAGTACCAGCTTTGCAATCTTTGTCACATTGTATTCTGTCTTTAACGTTTTTATTTAAATTGGCTTGCTTTTTTCTTCAATAGTCACTTTTACCTTACCCTAAAAAATACCCATAGGATAACTGATCGAATATACTAGTTGTATTTTGTGTTTAAACACACATAAAATAGATATATCTTTAAAATGTAAGAGGCTATCTTTGCAGCCCATGAAGCCGTCATGCAGACCGCACTTTGGAAACCACACTGGCCCATAGGGACACAGGCCCAGCAACACATACGGTGATGCAGGGCATAGAAACCAACACAGGGGACTTCCGGCCAAGATGGAGGCGTAGATAGACACACTGTGCCTCCTTGCACAACCAAAAGAGGAAAAACAACAATTTAAAAAACAAAAACAGCCAGATCTGACAGAAAACTGAACTGAGTGGAAGTCCGACAACCAAGGAGTTAAAAAAGACTCGTTCATTCAGACTGGTAAGTGGGGCAGAGCCCAGTGGAGAGCACTTGGCAAGACAAAGTTTGTGGAGTGGTACCGGCAATGCTCCAGCTGCCTGGAGAGGCCCGTGGCGGGCGCACCTGGCCAAAACGCGGCAGGCACACTCGGGGAAACTGGGGCTGAGACTGATGGACTGGGCGGTCCCTCATTGACGCGCAGATAAACTGGGAGGAAAAGCTGGGGAGCGGAATAGACTGCATGGCCCACCAACGCAGGGAAATAAAGCCTCAAACCAACAATTGAAGACACCTGTGGGGGTTGAGACAGCAGTGGGAGGAACTCTTGGCCTCACAAGAGAGTTCGTTGGGGAGACCCACAGGGACTTGGAACTGTGCAGGCCCGTCCACTCACCCCGGAGCCAGCAAAGAAGGACCCAACTTGTTTGTGGGTAGCTAGGGAAGTGCGGAGAACAGAGCAAGCACCATTGTTCTCTCAGACCCCGCCCACACAGACAGTGTCACAACAAAGTGATGTGGGTTACCCCGCCCTGGTGAACACCTAAGGATCCGCCCCTTAAAGTAACAGGCACACCGGGGGAAAAAAAATGGCCCAAATGAAAGAACACATCAAAGCTCCAGAAAAAATACAACTAAGTGATAAAGAGATAGCCAACCTGTCAGATGCACAGTTCAAAGCACTGGTAATCAAGATGCTCACAGAATTTGAAGAAAAATCATTGCAATTACTTGAACAAATGAAGGATAATATAAAGGACATGAGGGGAAATCTGCAGGGAAACAATAGGGATGAGAAGGAAACTGGGACTCAAATCAATGGAGTGGACCAGCAGAAAGAAAAAAAAACGTCCAACCAGAAAAGAATGAAGAAACAAGAATTCAAAAAACCGAGGAGAGGCTTAGGAACCTCCAGGACATCTTTAAACATCCCAACATCTGAGTCATAGGGGTGCCAGAAGGAGAACAGGAAGACCAAGGGATTGAAAACTTATTTGAACAAATAATGAAGGAGAACTTCCCCAAGCTGGTGAAGGAAATACACTTCCAGGAAGTCCAGGAAGCTCAGAGAGTCCCAAAGAATTTGGACCCAAAGAGGAACACACCAAGACACATCATCATTACATTACCCAAGATTAAAAATAAGGAGAATCCTGCCCCGGCTGGTGTAGCTCAGTGGATTGAGCGCGGGCTGGGAACCAGAGGGTCCCGGTTCGATTCCCAGTCGGGGCACATGCCTGGGTTGCGGGCCAGGTCCCCAGTGGGGGCCACGTGAGAGGCAACCATACATTGCTCTTCCCCCCTCCCTTCTCCTCTCTCTGAAAATAAATAAATAAAATCTTAAAAAAAAATAAGGAGAATCCTAGAAGCAGCAAGAGAAAAGGAGACAGTTACCTACAAAGGAATTCCCATAAGACTGTCAGCTGATTTCTCAAAAGAGACCTTGCAGGCAGGAAGGGGTTGGAGAAAAGTATTCCAAGTCATGAAAGGCAAGGACCTGCATCCAAGAATACTCTATCCAGCAAAGATATCGTTTAGAATGGAAGGGCAGATAAAGTGCTTCTCAAATAAGGTCAAGTTCAAGGAGTTCATCATCACCCAGCCTTTATTACATGAAATGTTAAAGGGATTTATAAAAGGCATGGAGGGATATCAACATGGGAGTGGTAGGGGGAGAGAGGGGGAAAAGGTGCAGAGAATAAGTAGCATAAATGGTAGGTAGAAAACAGACAGGGGGAGATTAAGAATAGTATAGGAAATGTAGAAGACAAAGAACTTACGTGTATGACCTACGGACAAAAACTAAAGGGTGGGGAATGGGGGGATGGGGGTGGAGGGGATAAAGGGGGTAAAATGGGACAACTGTAATAGCATACTCAATCAAGAAAAAAAAAGCAACCAACACAGCAGTAAGAAATTCCTATGGATGGGAAATGGCTGAATAAAATCTTTGTAATTAGATATAAGTATCAAAGTCTTGCTTTATGTTTAACCTTCATTTTTATAATATCCTATGTTATGTACAAGTTAAGTTTGAAAGAAGACAGCAGAGGTCCTGGAATTCCATGAGTGACCAAAGGGAAAAAAAAGCTAAACCGCATGGTATTTTTACCATATGCCAGACATGGAACTAAGTTTTACTTTGTATGGGTAATTTTATTTAAACTTGACAATTCTCTGACATTATTACTACTCCTTTTTATAGACACTGAAGCTTAAGAGAACTTAAGAAATTTACTTTAGGTCACACACAAGACAACAGGAATCTGGATTTGAACAGAGGTCTTCTGATTCCCAACCACAGACACTTAGCCATGAAGCTATGTTGCCAAACACTGAGACATCTACGAGTGTTGTATCTGTAAATAGATCACATTTCAGTTAGTAAAACAGAAGGGCCAAGCAAAAAAAAAAGGAACTGCTATTTCCCAGAAGATCAAATATCAACTATTTCTCACCAAAAAAGAAAAAAACACAGCCTTTCACTAGGGTATTTTCAGAATATAGAAAAGACATTTTAAATAACTTAATGTAACAATCCTAACAGTAATTTAACTTTCAATAAACATTCACTTAAGAAAGTCTAGAAAATACATACAAAAAAGTAAAAGAAGAACATAAAAGCCACCCATAATATAACCACCCCAAAAAATCAGGTTAACACTTTATTGTATTTCCTGTAAGTCTTTTGTCAATATATAGATTACAAATACACAAATGCTTATGTACACATATTTATAAGATTAAACACTTGTCCCTTTCCATTATGTAGACAATATGAAATTTCTCACCTAATTTCATATCTTAAAAAACTAATAAGTATTCAGTTTCCAAACATGTTCTAATATTATGAGGAAGGAAACTCTTGTATAAGTGTGTATATTTCTTTTGTTTAATTGTGTTTCAAATGTAAATAGTAAAAGAGGTTTGTCTCTTTAAGAATAGACAATAAAGCAAGTTAAAAAAATACATACTAAAGGAAATTTTATGCCAATTACAGGAAAAGTATCAGCTATGTCATGCAAAGTAAGTTTTACAAACTATGGCAGTATTTCATAACCAGGAGAGGAAGAGGTAAAGTACAGTGATTTACTTCATATCTTGGTCACCAAAGGAATTCTCTCTTTTGAAAGACAAAAGAAAACCATCATGGGAAAAAGTCTTATAGCCCTTTTTCTTTTTTCTTTTCGGGAAGAAAGGTGAAGTGATACTGGGGAGAGGAAAATGCTTTAAGGAATCCCCTTAAGTAAACAGGGAGTTACTTTCCAGAGAAAAGGGGTTCATTAAAAACCCCAAGCACCACTGCTGAAAAGAGAAAGCCCAAATATTCTCTACTATTGGATCAAGTTTCTGCAAGAGAATACTCAGAGTATGTCTTTCTGAGAAGCAAAGAACTGACCAAGGAAGTAAGAGTTTTTGATATTTTGAGTACCATTTTTAGAATGTAGATTATATGGTCTTGCAATATTTCCTTTAAGAATATAAAATTCAGCCCCCCAAAATAGTTCAGTGGATTGAGCGCAGGCTGCGAACCAAGGGGTTGCCGGTTCAATTCCCAGTCAGGGCACATGCCTGGGTTGCAGGCCAGGTCCCCAGTGGGGGTCATGTGAGAGGCAGCCACACATTTATGTTTCTCTCCCTCTTTCTCCCTTCCTTCCCTTCCATCTAAAAATAAATGAATAAGATATTTATAAAAAGAATATAAAATTCATTTATTTTTTGAATAGGCTATATATGCTCAATTGTGAAAGTCTCCTTCCCATTTCTGTCTCTCGGCCATTCAGTTATCTTCCCTGGTAGCAAACATGATGGTCAGTTTCTGAAGTAATTTCCTAGGGACAGCTTATAGATGCAAGTAAATATGTCTGTAGGAATTCCTTGGGGACATAAGTGGTAGCATACCAAATGTTAGGGATTCAGTGTTTGTGTCCCCACTCCTGCCTCCCCCTTCCCACAGCAAGCAAATTCACATATTGAAACCCTAACTCCCAGTATGATTGTATGAGGAGTGGGCCCTTTAAAAGGTGGTTAGGTCATGAGGGTGGAATCCTCATGAATGGAATTGGTGCTCTTATAAAAGAGATCCCAGAGAGCTCTCTGCTCTCCACCATGTGAGGACAAAAGAAGAGAGCCATCTACAAACCAAGAAGTGGGCCCTCACAAGACATCACACCTGCCAGCACCTTGATCTTGGACTTCCCAGCCTCCAGAACTGTAAGAAATAAGTATTTGTTGTCTAAGCCACCCAGTCTACAGAAGTTTGTTATAGCAGCCCAAGCAGACTAAGATACCAATCATACTGTTTTCCATCTTGCTTTTTTTCTCCCTTAACAACTTACTTTGGAGATGTTTACATATAAGTATAAAAAGATCTGCATCATAATTTTTAATGAACATTGAATAGTGTAGAATGGGCATATCATAACTTTAAAAACCAAATTCCTATTTAATGAATATTTATGTTGCTCCCAATCTTTTACTGTTACAAACAATACAGCAATGAATAATCTCATATGCTTGTTCATGTATTGTAAGTACACATATATCCATGAGCTAAATCCCAGTAGTAGAATTGCTAGGTCATATGGAATGTACATCTGTACATTTGATAGCTATTTCCAAACTGCCCTGATAAAGGCCGCACCAGCTTAGCTCCCACAAAGAATGGTGAAAGCACACATTCCCCACGTCCTTACGCTTTGATCTTTGCCATATGTAGGTTAAAAATTATACCTTGCTATAATTTTAGTTTTTGTAAATGAGGTTGGCATCATTTCACTATAAGATCATTTGCACTTCTTCTTCTATAAATTATTTGTTCACGTCCTTTCACTATTTTTCTGTTGGTTGTTGGCTTTTAGTTAACAATTTCCCTTTCCTCTGCATACAAGGTGTTCTTACACATATGAAAGTTGAACAAGACTTACATATCAAAAGGACAGTTGGATAAGGAACTATAAAATTCTAATTTGCTACCAACATGCTGCCTTCCTAAGGTCTTAGTGACCCTTTAGGTGATTAAGAGCCTTGACAGGTACCAGACTGAAGCAGGTGATACCAATGGCCTGAAGGATAAGGTAACAGGCTTAGGCATCTCTCCTGCCCCCGGGCCACTGCTCCTTCCCTAATCCATCCATGCAGTCAGGGAAGATATTTGGGCAGCCTTAATCTTTAAATTTTGGAGCTTCCGAACTCACAAGAAAGACTTCTAGTCTAGATGGAGGCACAGGTAAACACGGTCGCCTCCTCGCACAACCACAGCAAAAAGTTACAACTAAATTATAAAACAACTATCACACAGAACTGTCAGAAAATCGAGCTGCATGGAAGTCCGACAACCAAGGAATTAGAGAAGTCACACTCATCTAGGAGCGTAGGAGGGGTGGAGACATGGAGAAAGAGACATGGAATGGGTGGTCCCACACCCTCATGTGATGGGTAAAAATCAGGAGGGATGCCTCAGAAGCGAGGGATACCAGACCACCCAGCCCAGGATTCCAGTGCCAGGAAGATAAGTCCCCATAACATCTGGCTAAAAAATCCAGTGGGTGTTGGGGCGCTAGAAGAAACTGTGGGATTCTCAAGCATCTCCTCTAAAAGGGCCTGAAACCATCTTAGGACTTATGCAGAAACACTCCCTGTGGGCTCCAGCAGCAGGGCGGCAGCTGGAAGGGCACCAGTGGCATATATGGAATTATTGAAGCATCTGGCATCAGGGCCAGTGCCAGGGAACAGCTTTCTCCCTGAAAAAACTCCAGTGGCCAGGCAGTGGCCACTGGCCCTTTGCTGAGCCCTCCCCCACACAGAGCCACATAGTGGTGGGTGGCTTTGTATCTGAGACTCCATCAACCTGGTTCATGTGGGTTGCCCCACCCAGGCAATTACCTAAGGCTCTGGCCCATCCAACTTATGGGTGTGCTTTTCTACAACAGGCCATGCTGCTAAGACAGGGAGTCAAAGCAGCTCTACCTAATTTATAGAAACAAATACAGGGAGGCTGCCAAAATGAGGAGATAAAGAAACATGGCCTAAATCAAAGAACAGAGCAAAACTACAGAAAAGAACTAAATAAAATGGAGATTAGAAACTTATCAGATGCAGAGTTCAAAACATGGGTTATTAGGATGCTCAAGAAACCCACTGGGTACTTCAAAAGCATAAAAAAGACTCAGGCAGAAATGAAGGTTTACACTAAGTGAAATAAAGAAAAATTACAGACAATCAACAGTTGAGTAGATGAAGCCAAGAATCAAATCAATGACTTGGAACATAGGAAGAAAAAAACATTCAATCAGAACAAAAGAAAGATAACCCAAAAAGATGAGGATAGGGTAAGAAGCCTCTGGGACAACTTCAAAGGTACCAACATTTGAATCATAGGGGTGCTGAAGGAGAAGAGAAAAAGCAAGAAACTGAAAACCTATTTGAAAAATAATGAAAGAAAACTTTTTCTAATTTGGTGAAGGAAATAGACATACAAGTCCAGGAAGCACAGAGAGTCCAGACAAGATGGATGCAAAGAGGACCACACCAAGACACATCATAATTAAAATGCCGAAGGTTAAAGAATCTTAAAAGCAGCAAGACAAAAGCAGATAGTTACCGACAAAGGAGTTTCCATAAGACTGTCAGATGATTTCTCAAAAGAAACTTTGCAAGCTAGAAGGGACTGGCAAGAAGTATTCAAAGTGATGAAAAGCAAGGACCTACAACCGAGGTTACTTTATCCAGCAAAGCTATCATTTAGAAGGAAGGACAGATAAAGTGCTTCACAGACAAGGTAAAGCTAAAGGAGTTCATCATCACCAGGCCATAATTATATGAAATATTAAAGGGCTTACTGGTGAGGAGGTGAGAGGATTAAGAAGCACAAATAGGTAGTTATAGAATAGCCATGGGAATGTAAGTACAGTATAGGAAATGGAGCAGCCAAAAACCAATACACAAGACCAATGGACATGAAAAACGGAGTGGGGATTGCCTGAGGGATGGGGGCTGCTGAGTGAAGGGGGACAAAAGGGGAAAAACGGAGACAACTGTAATAACATAATCAATAAAATATAATAAAAAAGACAAAATCAAAACTATGAACATTAAAATTGCAATAAATTTACAACTACCAACATCAGAATCTAAAAAACAAACTAAGCAAACAAGCAGAATAGAAACAGAATCACAAATATGGAGATCATTTGGAGGGTTATCAGTTGGGAGGAGGAAGGAGGAGAATGGGGGAAAAGATTCAGGAACTAAGACGTACAAATTAGTAAGTACAGAATAGACGGGGATGTTAAGAACAACAGAGGAAATGGATAGGCAAAGAACTTGTATGCATGGGCCATGGACATGAGCCAAGGGGGGTAGAGGAAATGGGGTGTACTGGGTGAGGGGGCAAAAGCAGAAAAATTGGGACAACTGTAATAGCATAATCATAAAATACATTTAAAAAAAGGAACTCACAAGACATCTATCACAGTGGAGGAGGGATTTTCTTCTACCAGTATCAAATCAAAGGTGGAGGCCCATATTGCTTTTGACCCACAAACACTTGGTGAGATTTTTCAACAAGCTGCCTACTTCCAGACCAGTATTTCCACTTGTGGCGTACTATGAGAAGAGACGAATGAAATTGGGGGTGACCTTGGAGTGGAAAGACAAGCTGGACTAATAAGGTGACACATCTCTGACACAGCTATTCCCTTCTAAACAAGCAATGTTCTGGCCTTTGATACCTGACAGGAGGCCCAGGCTTAGAGAACGGTGAAGTGGGTAGCGTGGTCAAGGTAAGACCATTTCTGTCTGACTGATGTCTGGCTCTGTACCCAGTGGCAACAATTAGTGTAACCAGGTGATTATTCTAAATCAGTTTGTCTGGTGATGTATAAAAGACTGAATTTTGCATATTAAAGGAGAGGCTTAGAAGTGCCAATGCATAATATATGAAAGTGAGGGCTACTGAAAGCCACAAACCATACTACATATAATAGATTTGAAGACTTTAAACCTTGTTATTCTGAAACATTGTAAATTTAAAAATAAATCAATTAAGACTACAAAAATAATAATTCTTACACTGAAAGCCATTTTCACATAAGATTTTTCACATAATTTGACTGAAATTACTCAGATGTAGTAGCTATTTATCAAGAGCTTACTATGTACCAATGTTTAGGTGACTTCAATATATTACTTCTTATCTTTAAAACAATCTTTAACTAATGAGGAAAAAGATGCATAGGGTGATGAGCTTACCCAAATGTATACCACTAATTAAAGTAGCCAGCATTTAAACCTAAGCAATTTTCTGATTCCCAACCATAAGCATTTTCCATTTAATATTTTAAAATAGTTGGCATATGGTATCTTTACACATATCCAATTAAAAACTAACATTTTATTCATAACTATCATAAGCTATTATTTTCCCATAGTGATCAAATGAGGCATTCCTTCTTTAAAACGTGATGATTCTGTAATTTGACATATTCTACATATATTTATTATTTATGTGGGCATAGAAGACTATCTCAGCAGGTCTCAGCAGGTAGTGCTTCCTTTTTTAAAAGCAATTAAAGAGGCCTTCTAAATAAGCTTTCAGAATTTTTAAGACTGCCAACTAGTTCAATGGATTACCTAAAATCTTATTAGCTTCCCAATCCTTACAGGTTTCCCATAAGGGAGCTCAGCTTCTTTCATCTTAGAAAATGCAAAATTATATCAAAATGCTTGGTTACTTTGAAATGCCTTAAATCAATAGTTTCGCCTTGTAGGACTCAAAAGCTGAGAGGTCTTAAACTATATTCAGAAAGACAGAAGAAAAATTCCAAGGGACCTACTTCCTATATTAGTGTAAACATTTTGTGGCAAGTTTATAGCATACCAAATTTGTTTGTTTAAAACTGACTTCATTAATTTCTTAAGAGCTATAAATAAAATTTATAAAATTTAAGCCTGCAAGTACATATGAAAAGTATCACACTTTAAGAAAAAAAGATGAACCTATTGCAAATTTGTGTCTGTGCTTTCCATGTGCACGATAAACTCTCATTTACTATTTATTTTCAAACTTCCATAGTAATAATATATAAACAAAAAATTTGTTCTAAATATGTTATTCAATCAACAAATGTATGTTAAAGTCTTTTGCATTAGTCTAAAAAAATTTATAATCAAAAGTTAAATAAGTTTTCTGATTGTATTCCCATCAAACACATGATTCTTAGAAATGTCTACTATTTTATTTCATTTACTTCCTTTCCATTACCGTGGACAGCAAACATTGAAAATAGTTACATTTTCTGGGGGGAGGAGAGGGGAGGGGAAAAATGCAGACAACTGTAATTGAACAACAATAATTTAAAAATTTAAAAAAAGTTACATTTTTTAAAATAAAGAGAAAAACACTGAATGTTATATAAAAATCATTTATTTTCCAAACTACAAAGAATTCTTGATCCTTGGACTATGTGTAGTGGTAATTACACACCCCCCACCCCCAAAAGGAGGCAACCATTAAACGGGAAAACTCAAACGACGGATTCATGACTATTTAGTCCATGTAATAATGTGTTCACTCTGACAAAATGAAAGGGAAGCAGCCATTTCAGGTTTTGATTGCTGTGTAGAAAATTAGTATTTAAAATTACTTTATTCATCTAATACATTATACAATATTTTTAAACAATAACATAGACTTTTATTTCAATTTAAAAATCAGATACATTGTATAATTCTTTATAAAGCTAAATTATCTCCAATGTGTGAAATGCATTACTAATTAAGAATTTTAGCATTTAACAAAATAACACAAGAAACTAACATTAAGTGATTCTACTATGACTATACCTGAATCATGACAGATGAGTTAAAATGTTTTAAATAAGCATAAAAACTGATAGACAAAAAGGGGAGATTAAATTTTTGTTAGCCAAGTTAAATAGGCCTTAAGATACACCATATGGAAATTTCAGGTTTTAAAAGAATGCTTTACACCCTGGCTGGGCAGCTCAGTTGGTTAGAGTGTTGTCTGGATATGCCAAGGTTGCTGGTTCCATCCCCAGTCAGGGCACACACAGGAAACAACCAATGAGTGCGTAAAGAAGTAGAACATAATTTGATGTTTCTCCTCCTCGCTTTCCTTTGTCCCCTCTCTCTCTCCAAAAATCAATAAACAAAAATAAAATAAAAGACTTTTACAACGAGTCTATTAATAACGTTGAAAAATCTTCATTTTTATGGGCCACATTTGCTAACTAAATCAAGCAAATTCCAATCTGGCATACCCTTAATATAAAAAGGAATAACATTTTCTCCTGTCAAAATTAGCATACACTCATAGAGTGGTATAAACCAATATAATTAATTGATTTTCATTTTGAGAGTGTAACTTGAACACTGGGACTGTCAATAGAGAGGTAAAGAGAGAAACTGAAGAAATTAAGAACAGTGGCAAATATTACTAGAATTTAGGGACTATCTAGTTTCATAGAAATCAAGCAATACTTGATAATTTATCAAAGGTCATAAAATAAAAAAGTCAAGTACTGCACCCTTTATCAATCTACCTAATTTAGTTACATCAGGTACTACTTATCATAATGAATAGAAATCTTTTCTGATATAGAAAGAGACAACATAATCATCTAACAAAATGTGATATTCATCAACTTAATAGGAACTAGTATTTACAGATTCCCGAACACAAAAATTGGGCTAAGTTGGTAAGTTGGTAATAGGTTCATGTGTCAATAATAATGAAAGTCTTTTCTTTCAAAATATCTTCAATAGAGGTTGAAAGTAAGAAACTGTCCCAAACAGAGATTCTCCGGTAGAGGCAGGGGAGTCCAGAGTACCTTTAAATCATCTTTTCTCCCCTCCCTTCCCTGGAGGCAACCTCCTCAGACTCCTAGAGCTCTAATGAGCCCCATGAAAATCATTTCATCCACAAACATACTTTTTCTAAAAAAAAACCAAGGTCTTATGAATGGCAGAAAGCCCATCATACACTTTGCTTGTTTCCATACCTTACCTTTCACGTAGTTAATCAAAAATATGGTCTCAAACTCCTGGGGTATGCAGTTCCATACCCCAAGGAGACATAAGGTCCACTTCAATGGTGGAGCTATGATTTAAAGCAGGAACCTGACTTAGGGCTCTGCTTCTAGTGTTTAGACAAGATGAGCTCATTGAGAAATCATTCTCTCACTATGGAGCAAGAAGTCCTTAGGACGATACAAAGAAGTCTGAGTAGCAGAGAGGGAAAACAAATATTCAGGTCACAGATCTTCAAGGAAGCGTGCCTTCACTAGACCTAGAGGCTCTCACGAAGGGGGAGAGATTGAAGTGGCCTGAAGCCAACCACATGCAGTAAAAGATAGGAAAGAAAATTCTAGCAAGAGCAATCTATTGATAGCATCCCATTATTTTAGTCAAAAACTTAAACTATCTTTACAACAAAACTTTACCTTGGCTAATAACAAATTACACTGGATGGCATAAATTTTATCTTTGTTCTCTATTCCAGTTCACTGATATAAACGCATGCTAATTAATAAATTGTAATTTCACCAAAAGTAAGGCTTTGGGAGCATGAAAGAGGAAGGTTGGTCCCATTTTGCTTGTCAAGATTGCAAAAAAGACAATTTTTCCTGCTACTTTTACCTATGTATTCCTTATTTCCATTGATGTGAAAAAGGTAAAGACTACAGTCGTAAACAGTAAAGATCTGTAAGATGATAATATTACTTGAAGATGGGTGTCTCCAGAAATACCACACATATAAAAGTGAAGACTGCCTCTACTCCAGGGTATACTGGTAATGCAGATCAGGATATTTAACTACAAAAGAATCAAATAATTGGACTTGAAACATTCTTTATTCTTAGTAATAAATGATAATGGTGAACATTTTTCCTATTTCTTGCTATTTCTTTATAAGCTTCCACGGTCCAGAGATCATATAATTTAGTCTAATTTAGTAATGTATCAGTAGTGTATCAGCTATGTTAACATAGTTTATTAGTCAATGTTACCTGACTCATTTAGGAGATGAGCAGATTCATATTTAATAAGTAACAATTATGTGTATGGTACTCATTAG
Source organism: Micronycteris hirsuta (assembly GCA_004026765.1). Classification (NCBI taxonomy): domain Eukaryota; kingdom Metazoa; phylum Chordata; class Mammalia; order Chiroptera; family Phyllostomidae; genus Micronycteris; species Micronycteris hirsuta. The sequence goes on along the minus strand of PVJI01010720.1, from coordinate 21,217 downwards.
ACACTTTTTATTTTCTTGTTTAATTCCCACAATAATCTTCATTTTTATAATTGAACAAACTAAAGCTCAAAGAAAATGTTATGGACGTGAAAAGCTGTGCTTTGAATTATACCTAATTTTCACATGGAAATTTAAGACAATGAACTAGTACAGTCACTGCCTATGCTACAAACCTGATGTGTCAACACCATCAACATATAATCAGGTTCACACTGACTCCCACCCCTCCTTTTTTTTTTGCCTCCTTTTAATAACCCAGTTTAAAAGCACTTTGCTTGTTTCCCACATTTTCCCCTTCACTTAGCGCCCATAAGCAACCTATTGTGTGGCAATAGCACCACCTATTGGCTAGCAAAGGGACTGCAATAACCCAAAAATAGGATCTGTTTCCTTGCCTAAGGAAGACCAATATATCATTTGGACACTTCTTTTCTTCTGCATTTTATTAAACCTACTTAAAAAAATTTCAGCTGAGTTAAACCCATTTTAAAAAATATTTTTCATATGTATGTATATATATATATATATGCATATAATATTTTTTCTCCATCTCTCCTACAATAACCTATAGAGTTATTGCATCTCTCTTGATTCCATTGCTAAACAACGTGTTTTTCCTAATGTGCAGCAATTCAGGTGAATTGTGGATTAAAAGAGATTTGAAAATTATTCTGGAAATTGAACTACCATTTTAAAAAATGTGTTGATTTAAACAAAATGCTTACATAGAACTTTTGGAATTCAAATCCATTTTAGATTGGGAACTGCTACATTACTAAAACATATAAAAGCTCTAAGTCTTTCACTGTAGTAGCCAAGGCAAATAAAGAAACAGAATGCTATATAAAGCAATACTGCATATATTTTCACCTCCTCTTCAGAGGAGAACATCTGCCTGTCCTGTGAAATTTGAATCTTGCATTACACATAATAGAACACTAAAATATTTATTGATAACAGTGATGAGATCCATTGCTACTTTGCAGTAGTTCACTAAAGTTACACCAATGATACAGAAGTGAACAGGTCCCGTTATTTAAATTTTTATCTCTGTGAAGAAAGCTTCCAGCATTACATCTGAAACTGCAACCACTCAATAAGCTCCAATCATGAACTTTTGTTTAAAGCAATGCTCTATTTGCATGTCCTTACATTTCTGTTACAGAGTTCTACATCTTCCTGTAATAAGTCCCTGAAAATGTCCTATCTTTATGGTAATCCCTTGAAGTTCCCTTCTGTGTGAATTTTGTGTTAAAGCGGGGGGAACATGTAAGATGCCCCAAACCAACTGGTCAATATAAAGTTACTTTCATTATTAGCACTAATCAAGTAGCAACGGGTTTTTGTTCCTCAGCCTTTGTCCTATATCTCAGTTCTAAGAATTGCTTTTTAAATCCTTATTTGAGTCTGATTTCTTATAGGCAGGAGAAGACTGCCACTGCCCCATATATTTTAACCATAACTGTTCTCATCTGCCTATTCCTGGTAGAAAGACAGACCCTAACTCCCTTCTACTGATCCCATGGTCTACTGAGACCTGTTTGCGGCCAAAAGCTGATGTCCACTGCCCAGGTATATGATCTTCTCCTCACTGTTAGCTATATCCCTGCTTTGCAAATCACCAGCTCAACACTATTTCATTGGCTTCCCAGGACTCAGAAACCTATGGAATGGCCTGTAGTTATGACATTTACCTCTCCTGAGCCCCAAGTGCTTTTCCTTTCAAATCTTTTGATAGTCTTAGTATTTTACTCATTTCCTAATGTAAAAAGTTCAGTTGTTTTTACAGTATGAATATATGCTACACTACATTTTTATGGTTAAGTTAGTAAATAGCATGTTATCTGTTTTTACCACAATTAAAATTTTTTTAAAATTACTGTTAAACAACGTCAACTGATGTTACTATTGTTCCACTCCCCAACAAGGCAAATATTCAACAACAAAAAATATATTAATGTTTCTTGGATTTGTTCCTTTTATTTCATATTTACATCACAATCCTCCTCTAGGGCATTGTAGAGAAAACCTGTCCATGAATGAAGCCAACTTGGAGGAAGGTAGAGATGTGCAATAGAGAGAACATATACTCATAATATTAAACACTTGAATCTAGTTCATTTCCTGTTGTTATATTTTCTAAAATATTGTATTAGTGTATGTAGGCTAAGCTGCAGTAGCAAATAGGCTCTAAAAATTAAGTAGCTTAAATGATAAGAAGTATATTTCTTTGTTATGTGACAGTCCTGGATGGATGTTCAGGTAGGCCAGTTCTTTCCACACAGTCATTTAAGGATCCAGGCCGATGGCTGTTCAGCCACCGTCAAGACTTCCAAGGTTTCCGTGAACACTGTCATTTCACTCAGCCAGGAAAAAGAAAAAGCGCTGAGAAACACATATGGAGATTTTTATTGGCCAGGCCAGGAAGTGACTCATATCACTTCCACTTACGATGCACTGGAGAAAACTTAGTCATATACCACACCTATTTTTTTTTGGCTTTTAAATGATCCCACTGTATTATAATAACTTAGTTATTTCTTATTGCCAATCAGTGTTACTGCTTCTAACTACTGTATATCAGCTTTCCACCCCCATGAATCTTTTATTTGTACAAAATTGGGGGGGGCGGGAATTGGCAGTGAAAAGAATATTATTGAGCTTACTAAATCCCTAATCTATTTTTGCACACTACATCAAGCCAGCAGCTCTGCTCTGAGGACAGCTGCATTCTGTGTAATGCTCAAAGTACATATATTTTGTGATTTATTTATTTTTTCACACTACTTCAAGGAGATTTTGTTGGGTTTTGTTCTGGTCTAATTCCCAGGCAGATTTTCCTGACTTTTCAAGCTGTTATTAGCCTTACTCAATGACTGTCATTTGGGGTACTGGAATAGAAAAGGGTCAATTGGCACAGTATTCCAACTAAGGCTTTTGCTATAATCTCTAAATGAGATTGTACATTCCATCATGATTATCTGTGTTAGACTTTGATTTAACATCTACTACTATACCACACACTACTTAGAATAGCTACTATCAAACTCTCCCATCCCCCCCAAACAGGCAGAAAATAACAAATTTGGCAAGGATATAAACAAACTAGACCCCTTATGCACTGTAGGTAGGAATGTAAAATGGTGCACCACAGTATGGTGGTCCTCAAAAAAATTAAAAAATAGAATTATCCTATGATCCAGCAATTCCACTTCTGGACATGTAAGCAAAAGAATTGAAAGCAGGGTCTAGAAGAGATCTGTGTACCCATGTTCATAGCAGTATTGCAATTACAATAGTCAAAAGTAGCGACAACCCAACAGATAAATGGATAAACAAAACGTGGTTTATAGATACAATGGAATATTATTCAACTTAAAAAGGAGGGCTCTTCTAACACCTGCTACAACATGGAAGAACTTTGATACCATTATGGTAAGTAAAATAAGCCAGTCACGAAAAAGACAAATACCATATGATTTCCACTTATATGAGGTATCTACAGAAGTCAAATTCATAGAAATAGAAAACAGAATGGTGGTTGCCAGGCACTGAGGGGAAAGGAGAGGAATGGGAAGTTATTGTTTCATGGGTATAGAGATTGTTTTCTAACCTGAAAAGAGTTTTGGAAACTGGCTGCACAATAATGGGATGTACTTAATACTACTGTGCAGTACACATTTTAAGATAGTTAAATTGGTAAATTTTTTGTGAAGTGCACTTTAACCACAAATATATACATACGTGTGTGTGTGTGTGTGTGTGTGTGTGTATAAACTTACAGATTTTTATAAACCTATTTTAACAATTCTTCAACTTTTGGTAATTAGTGAGAGTACTCTCAAAGGAAATGAGTGAGCATTTAAAATGTCCCAGGGATTACCACAGAAAGAGCAAATGGGAATGTTTTTCTACATATTTCAACTGTATCTTGTTCTCCAAGTAAATTGCAAACTCCTTATGTATAGACACAACATCTTCTGCTTGTTTTAGATAATATTCTAAGCTGGGCAAACAGAAAGCAATTCATGCTTGATGACATAAGAATGTTTAGGTAGCATTTACTGTATCTCCAAATTGTCACATGTAACGTTAAAATAACAAAATTAGAACTCAAAGGAAACTTACGAGATCCTACTATAATAGTTAGTCATCAAGCCATTTCGTAAAGTTCCTAAAAATCAAGAGATGAAACTCATTTCTTATCATTCGCTGAAAGACATTATACACTAGGTTTAAAACACACCCTCACGAAGTGTGGAATTAGGCAGAGGCGCTGGCTGCACTGCTCTGTGAATGCACTAAATGCCGCTGCACGGGCACAGCTCAGAGACATCACGGGTTCAGTTCCAGACCACAGCAATAAAGCAATTATCATAATAAAGCGAGCCATATGAATAATTTTTGTTTCCCAGTGCATATGAAAGTTATGTTTACATTATACTGGAGTCTATCAAGTGTGCAATAGCGTTGTCTAAAAAGACAATGTACATGCTAATGGAAAAATTAAAAAAAATAAATTTAAAAAATAAAAATAAAAAGGCAATGTACATAACTCAATTAAAAATACTTTGCTAAAAATGCTAACCATCCTCTGAGCCTTCATCAAGTCAGAATGTTTTTCCTGGTGGAGGGTCTTACCTTCGGTTTGTAAGAAAAACCCCTCATATCTGTGAAGCACAATAAAGGGAAGCACAATAAAATGAGGTATACTGGCACTATATAATTTTAAACGGTTAATTTTATGTTATGTGAATTTTACCTGTTTTTTAAAAATCCTCACATATATATTTGACACGTAAAGGCGCCCAAAGACAAGGGATAAAGCACGAGGAGCTGTGGCTGGTCAAGGGCAGGGCACTGCACTGAACCTCACGTAAGCCTGACGAGAAAGGATGGAGTAAGGTGCTAAGGGCACTGGTTTTGAGATGCGGTGCCGGGTGAAAAGTGGTTCCGGTAACAAGGTGACATGAGCTGATAAGCCTTACCACAACCACCACCACCGCAAACTAAAATTACGTATAAAAGGCAAAAAGCCTATGACTTGGGGCTCCTCTCACTTAGCAAACTCAGTTATCGGGCCTGTAAATCAAAGAGGGAGTGGAGTCAGATCACGTCAAGACAAGGAGCTTGGACTTCTTCCTTGAGACAACAGGGAGTCTCTGGCAAGTTTAACAGCACAGCAGAGCAATGGGTTCAAAGATTTATTTTTAAAGAATCACTTGGGTGGTGCCACTGAGGATAATTAGAAGAAAACAGGATTGGAATACTAGACTACTACAGTATTCCAGAGAGAAGTTCATAAAGTGAAATCGGTTAAACTTTGGGCTCAATTGGATATAGGCTTAAGGATGGTACTAGGTGCTTAAGTTATTCCTTTTAGTCTTCACTTTGAAGCTTAATATTATTCCCATTTTATAGATGAAGATAAATTGGGTCAAGATCACACAACTAGTTGTTAGAGAAAAATGTGAATGTACATTTTCTGCTACACTGTGGTGTCAACCAAAATAGGTAAACTGCTTATGTGACAAAAATGTAGGCTTGTGTATACTTAGTACTTCTTGTCAATAGCACAGCCAGCCCTGATCAAGTGAGCCCTTGAGGAGATCCTAAATTACTTGAGCTAAAAACAACTTTTACCTGGAAGCAATTTTTTTTTAAAATCTTAATAAAGGGGACTCTTGCACCAAGCAAGACTGAACTTATAAAAAAAATCACTATGTCCTCTTGTGGCCTATTTATACCTTTTTTAATAAAAGTTTTATATGAATATATTGACTCAGTATATAATTAGAGGCAGTAATCCAAAGGGATATATTTGATCTTTAAAATTGCCAAATTAAAACCCTTTCTACATATATTATGTCTAAAAAGACAATGCACAATACAGAATACAAAACTTTCATATAAATCCAAAACACTTAACTATGTGTGTGTGTGTGTGTGTGTGTGTGTGTGTATTTAACCTTGGCCCCTACAGAGAGGTAATAGAGGTGGACAGATTTACCTTGCATGTTATACAAAAGCAACTTGAGACACAACCACAAATCCTGGAAAGGCGAACCTGATTGTCAATGTTCTGCAGCCACCTCTCTCCTCTCAAACCACTCACCTTAATCCACTCTGATCAGAACTTTGGTGTTCTTACGTCTAGAGCAAGATACTTTGCACTGCCTGATTGCTTCTAGAAAAAGGATGAGTAACGTTTAAATCACAAAAAAAATGAGGAATGACACTTCTCCACCACAATGTCTTCAAGAAAAAACCCACAAAGATTATACGAAGAATTCTTACTCAAGCGTCAGAATTAACCTCACCTCTGTAGAGACTGGGAAATAAGGTGACTAGCCGAGGTACAACGGCTTGAAGAGAGTTGCCTGGGAGGTAGCTTCTGACAACACTAACCTCTCAAGCAAATGATGAAACATTTCCATTACCCCCGTCCCTAGGCAAACTTGCTATCCAATAAGAATCTTAATTTTATAACTCTAATGCCTCTTTCTTTACTTCACATAAAAATAAAAACTGTCCATTCCTTTGAAATAGTGCAAGGTATCCTATCTGATTAAAAAGCATACACATTTTAAACTCGAATGCCTTTTCAAAAAGCTTAACTGAGTAAGCACTAACCCCAAGATACAAAAATAATTTGACAACTGAGATATTTGGCAATAAATGATAAGAATATTTATGTTGTTTTCTTGATTTAAATTGGATAAACAAGCAAACATAGCTCCTCAGTAAAAGCCATCCAAATGTAATTTCAAAACTCTCCAAATTGTAAAAGGAAGAAGTGGCCAAGGGAATAGATTTTTAAACTTTTTAGAACTTTAAAAAAATATTAGACACTGGGTCTTTTTTAGAGACACACTTAAATGTGTGATATGAAAGAGAAATGAATTCATTTGTCAACAATAAGAAAGCAATTCTGAAGAAGGAAATATGAAGAGAAACAAGTCTATCTTGATTTTTTCACTTCATGTTTAATAAATTGCTTTGGAAGTAAGCTTTCTTTGTTCTTTCATTCCATCTGCCATGAAATAAGGACGGTAAAATCATTGATAGACGACTAGAAAGGCTCCCCTTTCTTGCATAAATGCCATTGCAGCGGACTCCTGGCATGCACAGCAATACCAGACACTCCATTTTACTCCTTTTACTTTTCCTGACCTTAATATCTCAGTAGGAAACACGACTGGGATGAGATATTATTCTGGGAATAGTTTGGTTGATTCTTTTTTTAGGTTGTGGGCTCTGTGGCAAGTTATAATCCTACTTGACAAAGAAAAGATTTTCATCACGGTTTAAACAACATGAAACATCAGAAAGAAGAGAGGAAAATGATTGCTACCACACTGAAGTCTGCAGGCAGAGTGTACCTAGTGCAAACCATGAGTTGGTCCAGGAATTCCTCAGGTCAAATCTCATCTCAGTGTCTAACTTCACAGGTCTCTACAAATAGCTAAGATTACTGTACAATGCCTTGACACCAGCTAAGCTAAAAAAAAAAAGTTGAATAAAATTAGATTTTTTTTTCTAATGCATAGGCCACTGGTTAAGAACACGAACTCTTGAAGCAAACCACCTGGTTCTGAAATTTACCAGTTTATAGTCTTTAATATTATTTAACTTCTCCATGCCTCAGTTTCCCTATCTATGAAATAGGAATAAGATAAAATATGATCATAGGATAAAAGTATGTGCTATATGTAAAGTGCTAAGAATAATGTTCAGAACTTAGCTATAACTATAAACTAGTACATGTATTAGCTATAACTATAAACTATTCTGTTGGTTGATTATAAAGTCATACTACAAACCAAATAAATATTTTTTAAAATATTGAATTTAGATAACAAGAGATATCAAGAGATATCATATGAGGCATCAAAACGAAACCAACACAAATGTCTGTAATACTTGCAGCGCTCTCCTTATGGTGCTGTGAGGCTGGGGGAGAGAAGGGCCCTCAGATGTCGGGTTTTCACACGGAGTGAAAGATTATGTTTAAACAGGCAGTTTTGCTGCCGCCGGGGACGGTACACAAGGGGAAGTCCTGATCCTCTTGAAGTTCAGGCTAGCCTGGCATCCTGTAGGACAGTCATACTTATGCCTGGAAAGCTCTAGTTACTTCAGGATCAAAAGAGTATCTTGGAAAAGTTGGTAGAAAGGTCAAAGGAGAAATAATTGTGGAGGTCGGGGGAGGGAAATAAATGCAGTTTAGGGGAAAGCATCATTGCTGGCACTATTATCTTCCCTGCCATGGGATTTCCTCCCTCTCTGAGGAACAGTGAAAGTACAAACAGAATAGAGGAGACCATCGTGCTGCCTACCCTCAACCCACAAAGCATGGGATGAGTATGGATGGTTTCACTGCCACACATACTACAGGGATGCTCACTTCATTTTGATTTTATAAATTGGTTAGTCACAAGGTGATCTTGAATTGTGGTAAATTCTGTTTTTCTCACAAAATATATACACATCCAATCTGTTAACTTTCTCTTTCCCAGATGTCCTGTTACTATCCAATCCTATTGAAAGAGACATTATGATAAAATATTTAGCAAAATGGGTGTCAGAGACTATGGTTAATTAGTAACTGTCAGAAGTCAAATGTTTTTGGTTATCTACCCAAACAATTTGAAACACTTATTCATAAAGATATATGTACCACTCTGTTCACTGTAGCATTATTCACAGTGGCCAAGACATGGAGACAACCAAAATGACCTTTGATGGATGACTGGATAAAGAGGATGTGGTGCATATATACAATGGAATACTACTCAGCCATAAAACGATGAAATACTGCCACCTGCGATAACATAGATGAATCTTGAGAGTATCATGCTAAGTGAAGTCAGGCATAAAAGGTCAATAACCATATGATTTTATTCATATGTGGAATATAAAATAAAAAGCAACAAATGAACAAATAAGACAAAAAAACAGATTCAAAAGTACAGACAAAAGAATGGTTCCTACCGGGGGGGGAGGAAGAAATGGGGGCAGGTCAAAAAGGGTAAAGGGGTTCAAATACATGGTGATGGGAAGAGACTCGACTTTAGGTAGGGAGCGCACAATGGAGTATACAGATGTCATATTATAAAGTCATACACCTGAAATTTATTTAATGTCATTAACCAATATTGCCCCAATAAATTTTTCTAAAAAGAAGTCAAAATGTGCATAGGAACCCATGAAACAGTCTGTGGGGACTAGGAAAAGCAAGACCTTATATTCTTGGGATGCCTTATTTGAAGTTTAATATTTCAGACATAAGGAGATATGAGTAGGTTTAAAAAAATAATCTTAGATTGAGAAAAGGCTTTCTATATATGACAAGAAACCCGGAAATTTTAAAGAAATGTTTTATATAATTTTCTTTATAAATATAAACTGGGAAGCAAAAAAACAAATACCATTAAACAAAATAAAAAACAAAGTAAAAAACTGAAAAAAAAGGACTAGCCAAATAAAAGTCAAAGGAATACATTTTCCTAATACAAACAGGGTGAACAAAAAAGGGAAACGAACTAATAAAACTATAGACAGAGGACATTAATAGCTTTCATACAGGAGAGAAACATATAAATAGGTAAATAAAGATGTACAAACTCACTAATAATTAAAGAATATAAATGTAAAAGGTATTCTAATTTGTTAAGTGAAAATATAGATAGCATAAACAGAGAAAAATAGGCAATAACACTGTGGTAGAGATTCCCATTGCCCATCCACACCAAGTACTCCTTCCACTTCTTGTACCTTTGGACATGAACCTCTAGCAATTGGTTGTGAACTGAAGTAACGTATCTCACGGCTATTCCAAAATATTTAATTGCTGGTAAAAAGAAGGCCCTGAGCTGTATTTACCTACCAAAGTATCTAAAGAGACCACATATCTAGATATTGCAGCTACAACATGGTGGGTTCTCTCCATCAGCCTGAGTCAGTGTGGAAGTGAAACCTCCATCCCTAACCTGGAGTGGGCAAATGAAAAGGAAACCTCTGTCATGTTAATCCGCTGGAATGCCCTGTTATTCTGTCATTGTAGCACAACTACCTATCCTGACTAATATAAATATACCTCAAATTGCAAAGTCGTTATGTTTTTTGTATTACTTTTGTAATCAGGAAACAAAAGATAAGAATACAATGCCGACATCCAAAGTACAAATATTGGTAACAATTCCCCCAGATTTTCACTACTAAATTTGTAAAAATATTTCTTAATTAACATAATACATCTGTCTCTAAAAGACTGCCTACAGGGAAGGCATCTTCCTATTCATAAATGGCTTTTGGTAGGGTTATATTGGGTTTATCCAGGCTCCAAAGATAATTATTCCCATAGAATAAACAGAATGGGAATGGAATACACTCAATAACATTAAAAGATCAAAAAGAAGGGTCCTCTTGTTTCACTACACAAGTAAGTTAAGTATCCTTGTAAGGAAAATGAGTTCACATAAAAAAAGTATCCAAATCGCTGGTAATAAAAATTACCCTCAATACCGTAAAAAGCTCTACAACTTTCCTCCTAAGGTTGTCCAAAAAAAGGCAAATGGAACCTTACTTCTATCAATTTGATTTTTCTAGGCACAAAAATGGAAGTCAAATTAAATCTTAAAATTTCCATGAAAATATTTCATGTGTTGCCTTTGGAGGAACAAGGTTCCAGGGAAACCCCTTTGTTCTTCCATCAAATTCTCCATTTCAAGCAAAAGAGCTTCATTTTTAGGTTTTCTTGACTGGTATGCCACATGAGATTTTGTCTGAAGAAATGACCTGGAGCTAAAAGATACAAATCCTTCATCTGAAATCATGATTGCAGGAAGATAACAGACAAAATATTTAAATCCCATGAAAGAAATTACATTAGGGTGCTTGCCTTTTGAACTCCAATTGGTCAATAGGAAGGGGCTCTAACCACTGCAAAGCATACACCTTTGCGAAAGGTCAAACGAACATGAGCCTGCTACATAAGAGAGAGTTGTGTTCAAGCTTCTGTTCTCAATGGAATAGTGCATCTGATAAGCCAAGCTCATCTAATCTAAGAGCCTATCGAACTACTCTTCATAACAGGAAAGTATGGCCCAGCTGTATTGAAGGTAGAGAGGAAAGTTACTGAAGTCAGCCATAGTTGAACTCAAGGACACACCCTAGGAAGACAGAGTTGGGCAACTGAGAGGTTGCTAGAAGGTCTTGTGCTTCAGACAGGAAAGGAATACATAGGAGGTATATTTCATCAAGTCTCCCAATAATAGGCAGTCCTTCTGTGGAAAGATAGTGTCACAGAAGACATAAAATCTTCTGGAATGAAACTTCTTGTTATGGTGCCCTATGGGGCCAGGACCTATTAGGACATATCCTGCCCAATGGCAGAGCAGCAGGTTCAATGGCCGATAGCTGCCAGTAGTCTGAGTTACCAAAAAACCAATAAAATTGCAATAATTTATGCAACTGGTCCTCTAATGGGTTTAAAAGAAATTTAAATTACAACCATATAATTATCTGCTTATAAAGGACCAACAAATTTGAAACAAAAGGCAAATAATCTCCTATAGTTAAAATAATGCTATCAAGGTTACCGGGCTTATGTGGGTATTTAGAATAATAGTTCTGTAATAGTTCTAAGTCCAAAAGTACATATATATTTATAAAAAATACTCCAGTATATTAGTGACAAATGTTCTTGCTCATACCTTTTTAATTTGAGTTTATTATGGATAATTTTACCCATATGATTCACTCATATATGTCAGGGAAATTGTCAGGCTTCAAGAAGCATGTCTGATTTGTCCATGGCTGCCACAGGGATTTTTATTTTGATTCATGGTATGCGAGAGCATTGTTGAAAAGCAGAAAGAAAATAATTACCAAGTGGCCCTTAAAATGTTCACTTTCTTCTAAGAAACCTGGTTAACAAATGTCTGCAAAGAATCTCCTCTACTAACTAAAAACAATGACTCTTTTCTCCTTATTAGGAAGACAATTTGTGTCAACCCATGGACATATAAAGATTTAACTATTACATGTGATGCTTACTCACCTAGTTGGACAAAATAAATCTCCTTATAACTCATTAGTTTATGTAACTAAAGGAGATGTACATTTAAGTCTTTGCCAAGCTTCAAAAGATGAAAGATTTATACGATCTGAAGAGAAATGATCTATGCCAAGCTTTAGATTTAGCAGTCTCTTAAGCTAGTACTGGGCTATTTCCTGTAATGAGTTAAGCAATTAATATTTCTTACAGTCTCTCTAGGAAGAGTGAGAATTTAATATACAGAGACTGAGAATCTTTGTATATTAAAATTTGTAAAAAAAAAAAACTGGGACAGGTGAAAATAATCTACAACTACCTCAAATAGTCATTAGAGCTTCTACTGGCAATATTTCAACTCTTGGGTAAAAATATTCAAAGGGACAATTTAAAACTACTAATTAAAGAGATAAAAATTATACTAGTAAATGTAGAATATGTCTAAATTGAGATATAAAAATATTTTTTAATGACCATTTTTCACATCTTAAAAATTTAGGCTATAGCCAATTCTTAAGATTAAAAAATTTAAATATTTATATATATCTGTTTAGATGTAATTTTTAAATACCATGTTACTTTCAATTACATTTTTTAGTTTTTTTACTAAAATATCAATCTGTATAAATAACCTGGGCTTTGGACAGAATTTTGATAGTTAAGGAATTATTTTTAGCTGTGCTCTATCATATTAGAGCAAAATTGTAACAAACCGAATATTTTCTGAAGAATTCACATTGAAAGCCTTTTAGAAATTTCATTTACTTAAACCTCACTTCAAAACTTCCATATGAATGGGATATAAAAGTACTAATAATAACTAGCATATCTTTGCTAACTATAGAAACCTAAGCCTGGTAATTATCTACAACTGTCTCCTTATGGCTATTTTTATACTGGTCTTCTCCAATATGCAAATTTAATACAAATTAATATATTTACTCATGAAGAATACATTTGGGAATCTTAAAAAATAAGAGTGTACACACAGTTAAATGATAATAAATATTTTGGGGAACTGAATTATGTGCCTGCTATGAATGAATCCTCATTGTTTTGCCCTCAAGGACTACCATTTAGTGGATAAAAGAAACATGTAAAAATCAGTAGTAAGATGTAAGTTTATGGGAGAAGGTGTAGGAATACTGTCTTGGTTTCCTAGGGTTGCCCTAATAAAGTGCATAAACTGGGTAGCTTAAAACAACAGAAATTTACTCTCTCGCTGGAGGCTGGAATTCTGAAATCAAGGTGCAGGCCGGGCCATGACTCCCTCTGAGGACTCTACGGAAGACTCTGTCTTTGCCTCTTCTCATGGTATTGGCATTCCTTGGCTTATAACTGCATCATTCCATTCTCTGCCTCCATCTTCACATGGCCTTCTCTTCTGTGTTTGTCTCTGTGTATCCTCTCCTCTTCTTATAAAAAACACTGGTAATTGGATTTAGGGTCCACTCCAGTCCACTAGGACCCTATCTTAATGAATTACATATGCAAAACTCTATTTCCAAACGGCCACATTCTGAGGTTTCAGGCAGATGTAAACTTTTTCGGGACACTATTCAATCCACTATACTGACCATGTATGAAGGAAAAAAAGCAAGCCAAACAAACTTGTCAGATTAAGTAAACTGAGGTTAAAGTATTCTACAATTTGTGTATCATGGTTAAAGTCAGAAAAAAAGAACAACGAAGCAACTTAAAAGTTCTTAAAGTATTCAGTTAGGGGTTGTAAAATTCTTCATTTCAACACTGGATTTGAGATGATTTAATAGAATGTCCTCAAAATCCAAAAGAATTATTGCATCTTGATGAGTATTAGTGGCTCTACAAAATTTTCACCTCTGTACTATTAAACATAACAAAATAAAATTACTATTTCATCTATTCCTGTTTGCAGCAGCGTATCTTGTCAGAATTAAGGGCAGCGCTGGTCTTCTTTGTTATGAGATATCAGTGAGATACTGTTTGATTTTTATTAAATATAATTATTCCTACTTGCCAGAAAGAATGGACATACAGCCATAATCAATAAGACAAAAGAGAGGCTAGCTATCCCACCACTGAGGGGTTCTTAAAGACATCAAAGTTCCCCTAAATCACAGTTTGACAATGAATGATCTAAGTTAATTGGCAAAACAGAGGCTAACTACACATTATATCTTTACTTATACTGGTTACCAAATAGTATTTCTGTGGTAGAAAATTACTCAGTAACATTTGGTTTGAAATTTGTTCTTAATTACTATTTTCTAGGAGGTAAATATATTTGTATTTTTGGATTTTTAAAAAAGATTTGTGCCACAGCATTCATTGTTTCCAGTTCTTTTTTAGAAGAACGATTATGTCTTGGCTTCGTGTGCTTATAAAATGCCTGATAGATGTTATACCTTCTTCAAAAGCATGATTCTTTAGAAAATGAATTCTATAAAATGCTTGCTACAAATGCAGTCTGTTCCCATCTCTTTTTTCAATAGTAGTTTAAATAATGCAAGTACAAATGCCACTTCTTTAAATATCTGATGGGTCTTCAGCACTCTGGCATGTGGTAGCTTTGTCCCCAAGCCTTTTTTTTTTAAAGCCTGTCAGCTGTGAGAAACAGTTTTCTACCAATTACTGTCACAATATGAATAAATTCAAAACTGAAAATATAAGCACTGAATATTTTCAGTAAATTTATCCCAAAACTATATTAAAATAGGGATTTAGCATATAAACAAGGAATTTAGCAAGTAATAAGGAAGAAGCAGCACATTGTACTTTGTCTTCTATAAATAAAAGCACAATATAAAAAGATAAAGAAAAAAAGCATTCATGCACAGATAGAAATAGGCAAATGACAGCAAGCATATGAAATGAAAAAAAAAAAGGTACAGCTATAAAGAGAGCATCAGTTAAGAACTATGACTACCCCAAGTTGACGTAACAGAGTTTTTGCTGGGTTTTCCCTTTTTTGAATGATTATTTATGACTATCAAATAATTTTTATAAGATTTATATAATATTTCTCTCTTTGTCCAAAACCAGTTTCTTTTAGTAAGTGGCTCTACAAACATTTGGCCAGCAGCTGTTGGCTAAATGATTTTGGTTTGAAAGGTATTAAGAAACATGCCATGAAAATTCACAATGTTCTTAGGTTATTACTGTTAATAGAACTCCAAATAAATAAGATATATTTGGCTTTTACTTTAAACTAGTTCTGTGCCAATTTTTTGTGTTTTTGTGGGTAATAAAAGTCCTAAATGTATAGTATGACTAATTGATACACTGTTTGAGTTGGTTCTGTCCATATTATAATCCCAATGGTCTGGTTTACCAACTTAGTTTGGTCAGAATACTGTTCTTATTTCTGAATCACAATCCATTTTGACATCATGGTGATGAGATTCACAATTATTTTCAGGACACATTCTTTTAAACTCATTTTTGGAATAGGCATTATGTTGCTCTTTGAGTACTGCCACTCATTCTTCTCAAATATATTTTTTTATTTTTATTCTTGATGGTCTGTGCACATTATAGACTGCAGTTTAACAAACTGATAGGAGACCGTTCTGCATGGTGTGGGCCCAGCTCCCACTCGGAAAGGCCAGTGAAAGCGAGGTCCGGTATATAGGACCCATGCCCACGGATAGGTTCTCCCGTGGGAAATCAGGCCTGCATTGTATCTAGGCCGCTTTGAGACTTGCTTTTTGTGCTAAAACTCTCTCACCCTGAATTGAGGCAGCAAACGATTACTGCATATCTTTAAAGTAACTTCCTAAAATCTATGCTAAACCTTCCAAGGATAAGTGTAACCAGTTCAACCACTTTTCCCTTTACATTTGCAAATATCCTTCCTTTTTGATGTAATTAGCAACATCCTCTCTTTTGTTTTCTGTAAAAGGTAACCACCTAAAGCAAACCTGTGCATAGTAAATGAGGACCGTCCTCAATGTAATGTGCCCAGAAATGCAATAAAAGCCTGTCAAGGCAAGGGTCAGGGTGCTCTCCCCTTGAGAGAGTGGCCGTGCTGTCCCTTTTCCTCCACAGGATTCTGTAGTCCATGTGAATTTGTCTCGTGTCTCAGCCATAACACCACAAACCCCACAAGCCAGGATCTGTGTCAGCTGGCACCCGAACAGGGACCCAGGGCTACGAGCCATCATTGTGGACAACACACCAACTTGGTTGGAATGCGCGCATCAGCTCAGGTAAGGGCTGATGACACTGAGTGCTTTTTGGTTAGGTCATAAGGTGTGTTGGATTTCAGAGGAAAAGGGTTTTCTTTCTAGGTAGCCCTCTCTTGTGACCGCTTTGTAACTGTACCTTCTTTAGTAAGCAGGAGTCTTGCTCTCTCTCCCAAGCATCTGCTGCAATCTTGCAGGCATGGGTTGAGCAGTTAAGAGCCACAAGGGCGCTCACTGCTAAAAGTCTCCCGTGACAGGATTAGCTGGACGTGGACTGGGACAGAACACTACATTTCCCGCCAGCTGCAAGCAAAAGTCCACGCAATGAGAGGCACACTGTAAAAACATTCGCAAACCCATCCCCACGGCACAACCCCCAACTAGGTCTAGGCTTGGGAGAAAGAGCAAAGATTTTCCCTTTTTTTTAAAAGATTTTAACCATTTATTTTTAGACAGAGGGGAAGGGAGGGAGAAAGAGAGGGAGAGAAACATCAATGTGTGGTTGCCTCTCACATGGCCCCTACTGGGGACCTCGCCTGCAACCCAGGCAGGTGCCCTGACTGGGAATCGAACCAGCAACCCTTTGGTTCGCAGCCTGTGCTCAATCCACTGAGCTATACCAGCCAGGGCAGATTCTCCCTTTAATCAGCTTTAAAAACATCAGCTAGTTACAGGACAATTTACAAGCATCTCAGCAAACTTTTTCTTTTAAACCACCTCTTGCAGTCCTTTCGATTTTGCCTTTGCCCTTCGTCTGCCTGCACAAGGAAAAGCAGATAGTGAATGAGTGCTTCGGTTTCGACCAGACTCTGAAGATCGCTTTCCACTGGCCTTTCTGAGTGGGAGCTGGGCCCATGCCATGCAGAACGGTATCCTATACATACTAAGAAGATTTGTACCTGAAAATCAATGTGTGTCATTGCTGACCTCTGCTTCTCTCTCTCTGACTTTCCCTCCCCCTCTCTTACCACCCTTATTTAAACAGGCACCAAGTCATGTTCTTTCTTTCCTAATGCCCCTCACGTGTACATATTTATAGCCTCTATGACCTGTACTTCAGACCAGCACTGCACCCTTATCACTCCAGTAGCAATAACTGCCTAAATGATCATCTGCACACCAACTCACATTGCGTAACCTGCCAGAATAATCTCTCTAAAGTACCCCTTCAGACACAAGATTTTAACGTTTTAGTTTGTTTTTTTTCTTTTTTAAAGGGAAGAGGGTGGATTTCCTTGCCAAGTATAGCTTAATAAAAATAGTGGTTTTGGTACAGAAAGATTTTTCAGAGCTTTTAATGGGCTCAAGATATACTACCTATAGTCAAGGGTAGCAAAGTGCACATTTCCCAAATTTATTACATTGCAGAAAGTCTTTATACTTTTTAAAGTCTGACCTCAAACTATTTCCAAACTTACCTCTCACTTAGTTTTGTACAAATTTCTACCTTCCACTAGACTCTACACTCACTGTATTCTGAACAAGCTATATGTAAGACTTTGTCTTTCTACTGGTATATAAAATCACTGTCAACCCTTCATACCAAGTTCAAGTTCTGGTTCCTTCACCAAATCTCCCCTAACAATTTAAGAGTGGAATAATCTTTTCCTCTTTTGAACGACACCAAATATACTTCATTTAATGTGCCACACGGCACTCAATCACTGCTTGAACACAAATCTAGAATCTTGTCTTTAGATCTAGTTTTTGTTTGTAGTTCCTTCTCCCTTACTAAAGAGCAATGTCCTGGAAGGAAAAGATACACTGTATTTTGCTGTGTATAATACATATTTTTTGGCCCAAATTTTTGAGGGAAAAATAAGGATGCACATTATACATGGGTAGTACCTGAAATAGCTTATATCTGTTCTTATGTTTTGTAATTATTTGTTATATAAAATTGCTTGTACCATAATGTTAAAAAATAATGCTACAATTCCTTTATAATACAAAAAAACAAGCATTTAAATATAAATAAATAAAGCATTGCATTAAAAAATTAAAATTAAAGATATTTTTCTAAAAGTTTCGGCCAAAAATGTGGGTGCGCATTATACACGGAGACATATTATACACAGCAAAATCCAGTACCTTTGTATATGCCCCATAATACTTAGAGCTTTGCAATGAATGGGCCTCAGAGACATTTACCAAGTAGAAAAAAAAAACTTTTTAAGGATAATATGTTATTTGCCCTTCCATATCCCGTCTCCACCTTCCTGCCTTCTGTTCCAGAAAGCTGACCTACATGGATTACATACATCAACAAGTTCCTGTACACTCTAGCTTCCACTGGGATTCACATAATAGGGAGGGAATCTAAAGGGAAGGAAGAGAATGAGATCAGAGAATTTATTTTGCTAGCTCACTCCCTGCAAGGTCAAATGGGCTAGCTGTTTCACTTAGCCCAAGGTCACAACTCCAGGTCCCAGAAACCACTTTTTCCCCTCACTCTTTCAGGCTTGGAAGTGGTAACAACTCCCTGCTGTTAGCCTTCTATCTTTTCTTTCTCCCTCTTCTTTTTTTCTGTTAGCCTTTCAATATTGTTAAGAGCAGGGTGGTTTCTTCCACTCCGGTTTCCTTCCTATACCCTGCCCACACCTTTAAGTTGTCCCTTTATTACCCAATTTGAATATGCCATCTGTCTCTGGTCTAAATTCTGATACAGAATTGTTTGGCTATTTTAAAAGAGAGCTATTAGTCTTATAATACTAGGAAGAGGCAATGGATTTATTCTGAGAATCTGAAACTAAATATAAACTATAATCTGAGTTTTGGGTTATGATCTACTTGAGGGAAGAAACCATGACATTCATCTTTGTATCCACTCCTGTGCCTAGAAAAGTCCCATGCACACTGTCGGCAACAAACACCCATCTCACTGAATTTAATCACCTGTGGCAGAGACAGTTCGTGCTCTCCAAACATGCACACACTACTCTGCATTTTCCAGCCTCCCCTGTAGTTAGATAGGACTGGGTCCTGACCAGTGTAATATGGGCCTACCTCTTAAAATGTGCCATGTGAGCCTTTAGCTCTCTTTTCCCCCTGTCAACCTTGAAGATTTTTTCAAAGTAATTAAAATATAAGATAAATGAGAGCTGCCTGATTCAAGTATTAAACATTCGTGTTAAGTCGCTGAGTTTTGCAGCTTATTTGTTATTTACCTAATACAGAGTGTCCCCTACTTAAAACAACTTAGCATTTTAAATGATACAACTGATTTTTTAAATTTTTATTTATTGATTACAGAGAAAGAGAGGGAGAGTGAGAGAGAGAGAGAAACATCGACCTGCTGCTCCACTTATGCATCCATTGGCTGACTCTTACATGTGTCCCTACAGGAATCAAACCCACACCCCCAGCACGCAGGGCAATGCTCCCACCAACTGAACTACCTGACGGGGCTAATTCAACTGATTTTAATGTCTATTTAGATATTACAGCTTCCTTATGAAAATTTTCATTATTTAAGATAGAATAAAAACTAATTCCATACTCCAGATTTTACAATGAATGAAAATATATGCCTTAATAATTACTGACAAGTAGAAAAAAACACTCAAGACCTTCTTGTTATTTGTTTAGCATTAAGTAAGCCTAAGAATGAGACAACTATAAAGTGAGGTGATGGGAGATGATCTGAGAAGTTCCACCTCCAGAGTGAAACCCCAGGAGCAGGTCCATGCCTTGTTTTTGGTGTAGCAGTGAAGAGGAAAAAAGAAAGGACTGTTCCGTGGTTGAAAAAACACAAGGTATAGGCTCTTGGATTGGGTGCGCACCCGGTGGAGCCAGTCGGGGGTGGCTGGCGTAGGTGCCCGACCGGGTACCCAGGCCTGCGGCTTGCAAGCTCCGATTCCAGAGACAAAAGCGGTCGGTGAATGCAGGGGCGCGCAGCTCACACCTGGAGGGCCTGAAACACAACCCAGACCTGCGGTGCAGAGGCCCTCCGTGGGGGAGAAACAGAGGAGCTACATTGAGCCCCACTGAGGGGAGTCACAGACATCATAAACTCTGACTCAGGGTGGGGGTCAGGCGGCCCAGAGGAGGTGCTGCAAACTCCTGGCAACTAGGCTGGAGGCAGGACGGCAGCTGAGAGTACAGCACAGGAAGACAGCAGATCTTCCCAGCCTTGACGCTGTTGAAACCAGCCAACAAAAGTACTTTTTTTATTTTTTATTTCTTTCGTTTTCTCTTTGTTTCTTTGTTTGTTTTTCCCCACTCTCCTTCCTATCTGTACCTCTATATTTTTTTTAACTCCTTCTACCTTCCCTTCATTTGGTATTCCTAGTTTTCTCTTCCTTTTATTTCCTATTTTTTATTATTTTTTTATTTTATGTTATTTTCAAATTATTTTCTTCTTCCTTTTCTTTTGCTTTCTTTTCCTTCTTTATCTCCCTTCCCCTTGCTTCTTTATCAACAGGTGAGACATTAAAACCTGGAATTGTGAAAAGAATAGAGTGGGACCCAGACAAGAGTCAGCCCAAAAAACAGAGAGTGACACAAAATTAACTTTGCTGCTTCAGAGAACTTCACAGATCAGTTTAAGAACCAGAGGCTAGCAAGAAGAATCCCACAAACAATGGGAAGACAAAGAAACAATCCCCAAATGAAAGGAAAGGAGGAAGCCCCAGAAACAATGATAAATGAAACAGAGGCAAGCCAACTATCAGATATTGAGTTCAAAGCATATGTTATCAGGCAGCTCAAGAAACTTGAGAAGCTTGATGAACTCACAGAAAACTACCAGAAACTACAGGGAAACTACAATGAACTCACTGAAAACTATGTCAACAAGAAAAAGGAAACAGAAGTTATTCACAAGGGCCAAGAGGAAATGAGGAATACAATATCTGAACTGAAGAACACAATAGAAGGAATCAAAAGTAGGCTCGATGAGGCAGAGGATCGGATCAGCGAGCTGGAGGACAAGGTTGAAAAAAGCAACCAAAAAGCGCAATTACAGGAAAAGAGGCTCAGAAAGAATGAAGAGGTA
>PVJI01010719.1:0-59184 GCA_004026765.1 Micronycteris hirsuta | reverse complement strand
CCATACGGTTGGTTCTTTTTTTTTATTTTAATACTGTTTTCTTTAGCCCCATAGAAGCTCTTTATTTTGATAAGGTCCCATTTGTTTATTCTTTCCTCTATGTCCCTTGCTCTAGGGGACATATTAAAAATAAGTACTTATTTAAAATTTTAAGAAAAAGATGGCAGGAAGGAGAGTAAAAACACTTTCCCTAGGGGGTACCTGTTAGTTCTAGGACTTTCTCTTATCATTATTTCTTCTGTCTTTTAAATGCAGAGTATTATTTTTCAATCTGAATCCTAAACCATTTAAATTGTCCTAAATCAGGATATTATTTTTAGAACTACTTACAAATAGTCTTAAATATAGGTAGGTCCATAATCTAATAGAGCCATAATCTGATAGACTAGAATCTAATCCTTTAAGAGAGGAAGAGACACCAGAGATCTCTCTTCCCATGGTGCACCGAGTAAAGGCCGTGTAAGGACACAGTGAGAAGGCCGTCTACAAGCCAGAAAGAGGTCTCATCAGAAACCAACCCTGATGGTATCTTAATGTAAACTTTCAGCCACCGAAATGTCAGAGAATAAATTTGTGGTGTTTAAGCCAGTAAAAAACATGAAGTATATTATACTTAGTATAAAGTTAGAATGCTTATTTAATAAATGCACATTTGCTATAAGCAATTAAAAACAAATATTTTATTATTTCATATTATTTTTCATGTCAATATTGCTTTCATGGTAGTTCCATGTTTGAAGATTGATAGTTAAGTAATATGAAATAAGAGAGAAAAACTTACTTTTTTTCTTACATTTAAAAACAAAAGGGAATTAGCTGACTGGGAACAATTGGAAACACTGAAACTGTCACGTTGCAGAAGGATATTTAGGGAGTATCCAGGCATTTTAAAAAAGACATTATCAAACATCATAAACAATGATTCTCTGAAGCCCTGTCACACCTCAGACTGCCAACAAACTGGCATCTCTACATGAAGAATTGGCTTCAAACTTTCTGAGCATAACAAAATTCCTGGGAAATATGAGTAAATATCAAGACAAGTGGCTGCTTTGTTGGCAGATTTACTAGGACATCAACGAAATCAATTCAGCCAAAGAGGCTTAAAATTATTTGCAGCATATAATCCTTACAACTGTTTCTTAAGAAGCTATGTTCTGTTATTTTTGCTTATTGATACTGTTTTCAATCTGTAAATTTAAAAAAAATTGTTTGGGTTGATTTTAATAGAGTTTTCATTTCTGTATTAGTAACCTCTACATTTTAATGACCACTAGCCAAGTCAATTTACCAAAACCTAGTAAGAATAATTTTTAAAATGTGAGAAAAGGAGGGTACAGAATATTAATTGTACAATTCATAGCCTTTTATTCTATGTGAAATTTTCATTAGCTACTTAAATAAAAATGTATATTTTCACACAAAAATTAGATACTCTTACTACATTTTGTTAACGAGGCCAGATAGTAAGGAATACTAAGGAAGCATGTCCTGGTGTAACACTCTGGTTTCGTTAATTCAACAAACATGTTTGAGCATTTATTATGTATCATATCTTCTACTGGAGTCCTAGTGGACCTTATAAACAAATAAATCTGTATAATATAAAGTAGTAGAAACCATGATAAATGAATGCAAATGCATATAGTTCATTACACCTCAGGAAAGTGAAGTAATTCACTAAGGAGAAAAGCATTGTAAAGGGGAATTGAGCTAAGCCTTAAAAGACAGTGTAGGAAAAGGCTACTCTGTGTTTGATTTGAGCATGCCAAAGAAAATTCTTCACTTACTTGTAGTGTTTGTTACTAAGCAAGTATCAGATACAGATGTCTAGAGATTTTTTTTATTAACAAAACCACCTTTACTATATAACATATATATTTTACATGCACTATATAGTAGAAAGAGAAAAAGATATATAGAGTCTGTCTGGAAAGAAACCAACCATTGTTAACATAATGAGAATGTTCTGTGCGACATTGATGTAATTTGGCAGCCAAGGAGAGTGGACCGGAATGTGAATGCATGAACAGTGGGATGGTAGACACTGTTAAGTGATCACGTGTACTGTGTGGCCATCGCATGCAAAATGACCGCGTAGAGAAACGAATCTGCATCAGATTTTGTGTTAACCTTGAACATTCCTCCTCAGAAGCTATTTGGATGATTCAAAGGCCACAGCTATGGGCAACTGGTGATTGACAGCTTTATTACCATAACACACCCAATCACACATCTTGTCTCATGCGGAGTTTTTTTTGGCAAAACATCAAATCACCCAGGTGACTTAGCCCCCTACAGCCCAAATTTGGTGCCTGTAACTCCTGGCTTTTCCCAAAACTAAAATCACCTTTGAAAGGGAAGAGATTTCAGACTGTCGTTGAGATTCAGGAAAATATGACAGGGTAAGTGATGGCAATTGGGAGAACTGTATGAGGTCCCAAAGTGCCTACTTTGAAGGGGACTGAGGTGTCATTGTCCTATGTACAATATTT
Organism: Micronycteris hirsuta; assembly: GCA_004026765.1. Taxonomy (NCBI): domain Eukaryota; kingdom Metazoa; phylum Chordata; class Mammalia; order Chiroptera; family Phyllostomidae; genus Micronycteris; species Micronycteris hirsuta. Next base: position 56,689 of record PVJI01010719.1, on the reverse strand, counting down.
CCTGTATTTTGATCTTCTTCAGTAAATATTTCTATCTTTCATATATGTAGCTGGATACTTTCTAGATAGGTCTCACATATAGTGCTTGCAAATGACATGCAGGAGGACCTGGAGGAGCCCATACGTGTGAACTTTTCTGTCAGCTCCAGGCAAAGACTGGTGTTGTCAAGTGGCAGATGTCCTGCACCAGAAGAAGAAGCTGTGGGCACAGATGGGCCTCCAGATCACTGTGAGAGCACTTATGCTGTGAGGAGGTCATGGCCTAGGGACCATCCCTCTGAGCCCAGAGGTCTCTCCACCACAGTGATAATCAAAGGGAATGCCCAAAGGCCAGGTTCCCCTTCGCCCAGGATCCAGGGCTCTTGTGACCTCACTGTTCCCTCTGTGACTTTTCCCCTTCCATTCCCACTGATGTCACCACCCTATTCCTTGCTTGTCTTATCCAAGTGCCCTCCCCCAAACTCTGTATGGCATCTTCCTCCTTCCCAAGGTTGTCTCTTAGTAACTAAAGACCTTTGCAGTAGGGGCTTCCTTATCATCCTGTCTCTCACACCTTAACTAGAGCCAGACATCTATACATTCCACATCCTCCCAAAGCCTCCACTCTGCCATAAGGCCCTGACACATGCGGGATGAGAAGCAGCCCATCTGTTTGCCTGCTGATCCAGTGCTTTGCTGGCTGCAGCCTCCCTGGCCTGCTGTCTTACTGGCCTCAGCCTGGAAGTGCTACCCATGCCCGGCGCACCTTCCTCCCAACCTACGCCTCCTTCCTACTCTCACTCTGGTCCCTTCCAATAAACTGGTGTTCCCAGGATACAAACTCTGAGAAACAGTATATAAATATACATTAATATATTTATATGTTTTACGTATAATTTTGCACATGTATAAATTCAGTAAAATTTACATTTTAAGTTGTTTTACTAAATGCACATAATGGCCAATAGTAAGATTAATTTGTTAAGATTCTAATACTAGTTAAATTGTAGAAGTTAAGTTTTTAAGAGACCATCGCACCCACCATAAACAATACAAACAAGCCAGATAACGCACAAAACCTTCAAGGTTGGTTTGTTTTTGGTGGGGGTAGTGGTGGTGATGGTATTTTGTATTTGTTCATTTTTGTTTGCTTTGCTTTGTTTTCTTTACTGTACTACAAAAACCAAATTAACTTGTAAAAGTCAGCCTTTGAGATGGTCACCAGTGATCCCCTGATTATAGGTATTCTCTCAGCAAACGAGTGGTCCTCTGAAAGCTGTGCATGAGTTAAGGAAGCCAATAAAAATCTCCTTAGCTACTCCAGATCCTCATTGACTGAAGGGCAACAGCACTCCAAGGTTGCAGACAGGGTAGAAGGATAGAGGGACATTTTCCAATGCCCAGAAATCTAGGAACAGACAGGTCAGAAGAAAGATCAAGAAAATGGTCAAATAAAAAATATCCCCTGAGAAAAAAAATGGATGATAGCCAAGCTGTAAAACAAAGAGAGCTCACCCACAGTTGGGAAAACTGGAGACAGTTTTGTAAAATACAAAGGGATTGCTAGTCTGTTCGGTGCTCAGAGTCCAAGCCTTGCTGACAAAAAGTCTAGGTCATGACCTCAAATTATTGAACATTATAGTGAACATAGTCTAACTAAATGTGTAGTCAAGCCTATAGAATATAACTCAAAACTACACACACACAAACACACACACACACACACACACACACACACACACACACACTAATGACCACTAATGGCCTTGGAGAATATGGTATACACTTTTCTGGAGGTAAGTGTTATTTACTTTAGTCTCTATTTTTACATGCAGTGATTGTCATACAACCAAGAATTATGAGAAGTGTCAAAGAACAGATATATAGGACCCATGACTAAAAGAGAAAAAAGTCCATAGAAGCAAGCCCATAGGAGGTCAATATATTAAAATAGAGGAAGAAGTGATCTTTTTTCCTAATAAATATATGAGGTCTATCTGGAAAAAGTTGGACCAGTGTTAATATAATGAGAATTGTTTGTGTGACATTGATGTAACCTGGCAGCCAAGGAGAGTGGACTGGAATGCTCAGGTATAAACAATGGCAACTTCACTGTCCTGGTCAGTGGGGGCAGTACATGCTGTTATGTGAGAATACGTACAGTGTGGCTGTCACTTTCAAAATGATGAAGTGAGTAGAGCAATGAATCTGCATCACTCTTTGTGTTAAGCTTGAATATTCTTCCACAGAAACTAATGCTACACTGGTGATTGGCAGCTTCATCACAACAATGTGCCTGCTCAGGCATCCTGTCTCATGCAGAGTTTTTTAGCAAAAGATCAAATCACCGAGGTGACTCAGCCCTGTTACAACTCAGATTTGGCACCTTGTTACTTCTGGCTTTTCCCAAAATTAAAATCTCTTTTGAAAGGGAAGAGATTTCAGACCATCAGTGAAATTTAGGAAAATATTACAGGGCAGCTGATGGCAATTGGGAGAACTGTGTGAGGTCCCAAGGTGTCTGCTTTGAAGGGGACTGAGGCATCGCTGTCCTATGTACAATGTTTCTTGTATCTTATGTCTTCTTCAACAAATATCTCTATTTTTCATAGTACAGGGCTGGATACTTTCTAGACAGATCTCGTATTATTAAACAATCCAGTGGAAAGACTGAATCACACATATAAAGAGTAGATGACTTTCTAGCAGAAAATGAAAAAATAATATATACACATACACATATACATATATAAACAAAAAGCTAAAAATAAAAAATACATATCTATTATTAACCTGAAAAGAGACTTGATACAGTAAATTTTTCAAAAATGACTGAAAGTAAAACAGGCCAAAAGGATCTTCAAATTGAAACACAAAGAAGAAAAATACATAAAAATTTAAAGCAATGCATGTGAGATCTGTGGGATAATATCAAATGGCCAAACACACATGAAGTCAGATTCTAAGAAGGAATGGAGAAAATAATAAAGCAGAAGAATTATGAAGAGATAATGAGAGAAAATTTTCTAAAATTAATGAAACATTTCAGTCTAAAAACCCAAGAGATTCAGTGAAACTGAAGGAGAAATACAAAAAAAAAAAAAAAAATGACACCAAATCACATAATAGTCCAACTGCTGAAAAAGCAAAGATATAGATGAAATCTTAAAAGCATCTAGAAGAAAATGCACATTGTGTATACAGGGAGGCAATTATGACTGACTTCTCAGCTGAAATAATAGAGTTCAGAAGATAATGGAATGATATCTTTAAAGGCCTTAAAGTATCGCTTTTCATAATTAGATTGCTAACTCACTGACTTATTTTCTATGAAAATTTTTGTTTAACTAGCACTATTCCATTCAATTAAATAGCTTTTTAAACTATTGTGTTGGCCAAAAAGTCCATCTATTTTTCCATAAAATAAAAGACACTTTTTTTTCATTTTTACCTATAAGTTTATTGATTTGGATATTTTAAGTATGTCAGCTATCTCCTACATGGTAGAACATTGATTGTTTTCAATTAATGTCTTGATTTGATCACTGTCAACTTCAACTGGTCTACCCATCCACGGAGCATCGTCCATTGAGAAACCTGTAGCACGAAACTCCGCAAACCACTTTTGACACTCAATCACAGCACCTTCTCCATACCCTGCACAAATCTTTTTTTGTTTTTTTGCATTTCAGTTGTGTTTTTGCCTTTTGTGAAATAATGAAGCGTAATATACCTAAATGTCATGTATTCTCTTCCATCTTCGATATGAAAATGGCTACACAAAAATTCACCATTTTTGATGTTTTTTAAAAAATGCATGCTGATACAACAGCTGTCACGATACAATCTAACAAAACTATTTTGAATGAAGTTAAAGAAAACTGAGCACTACTAGTGCCATCTTACGGAAAACAAACAAACAAACATTTTTAGCAACTCAATACATTTACGTTTTGATTATTTAATTCTATATACGTAATGATTCTTTCAGAAATATTGCTATTTAGTTATTCCTAATTTATTTTATTTCGAATTAATAACAGAATATCAAACTCAGCACCTCAAAAATATTAAATTTGAAAAACTCTATGATGTTATACTACACTTAGACATAATATAAAATTATGAAGAATAAGGAAAATTAAAACAAAAACATTTTATATAAAATAGGAAACAAAATATTTCTTCTTCATCCACATAAAAAGTTAAGAAATTATGAGTTCTTTACAATAATGTTAAGCACTTAAAATTTCACTATTAAATATTCAATAACACATCTTAATAATAATGAGCTCTTATAATAAAACTTTATATTAATCCTCAACTCCTAGACATTTTTTATTAATGATAATACATGGTTTTGGTCTAGAATCTGGACTGAATGATAATTGATATTAATATGGGATCATTTGGCCTTCAGGCAAATTGTAGATTCAATAGCCCACTAACATAAGTAAAAATCTTCCTTCACAAAAACTCAGAATTCTTTTTCTGCAAAAGAGGTTCAAGCACAGTGACCCCCCTGCCCGCCCCCCATTCCTCTGGAGACACTGGTATTTAGCGGCACCTGTATCGCAGCTTCTCCATGGCTGTTGTGTTTCTTCCTCTTTCCCTGAACTAAGACTGCCTTCCAGGTTACCTTAGGTGATCCTGATTTCTTCCATTCTATAAATCTGTGCAAGGTGCTATATGCTGGCCATTGAAAAATAACACCTCACTAGGCTATTAACACACTGTGTTTCTAGTGTCATTTCTACAAGACTGCATTTAAAAGAATCTTTGTAAAAGCAATGCATGTGCCTAATTATTAGTAACAAATGCTGTGTATTCAGCAAATTGAAAATGCAATGATTTCTGAGAGATCTAAATGCCGATGAGTTAACCAAAAAATCCAGAGCTTAATTTCTGTTGCCCTTTCTATACATTTTATAGAATTCTATGATAGAGTGCCAATCAATTGAGAAAGCAATTCAAGTCACAAATGTTAGCTTATTCATAGGAACATTATTAAATCAATTAACCTACTAAGGGCATACACCATTTCCTTTTTTAGGAAAGGATCAGCAGCAATAAAATTAAAGTACAGTCATTAATTTTTCTTTGTTCCGGGTAATGAAGGAAGGAAAATACTAAAAATGTTTTCAACTTTGTTTTTAACATTAAACAGATTGCGATAAGAAGCTCGGAAACAGATCATGCCATCAAATGGAAATCTATTCTGAAGTCTTTGCCATTAAGTTCAATTATTTTTATCCAACTTCTTTAAATTGCTGAAAGGTAAATTACCCTCACACATTTACTCCCTGTTTATAGACAAAATGAGGTAAATCCATGCTGCTATATTTTCTGTCGTTCTTTTTCTGACTGATTTTCCTGCACCAGCTTATCTCCAGCACTGTGAGCAGTCCGGCACTGTCTCTTAGGAAGATGCAACATAACAGCGAAGGGTGGAAATCAGTGCATTAAAAGTGAACAACCAAACATTCAGATGTAGTCGCTTAAGGTATAGCTAATCCAGCCATATGCAAGTTAGAAAATGTAAACGATTTAAGAAATAGCTAACATATTGTCTTCCCATAGGAAAAACTGGTATTCTTTCTGATGAGTCAGAGCTTATGTTAAAGTCATTAGAAAAATAATGCATTTTATTAGAGTTCTGTGGGGAAACACAGGTTCCTATATACAAAAAAAACCTAAAGTATAGTCCATAATGGACCATTAAAACTGGAACTGGAGAGCATTATGCTAAGTGAAGTAAGCCAGGCAGTGAGGGACAAATACCACATGATCTCACCTTTAACTGGATCATAATCAACAAAAGCAGAAAGCAAGCAAAACATAACCAGAGACATTGAAATTAAGAACAATCTAACATTATCCAGAGGGGACGGGGGAAATGGGGAGAGAGGTTTTCAGGAACCACTATAGAGGACACATGGACAGAACCAATGGGGAGGAGGGAGGCAGGGAAGGGAGGTGGGCTTGGGGGGGTGTGGAGGGGAGAGGATGCAGACGACTGTAATTGAAAAACAATAAAAGAATTATTTAAAAATAAAAAAATTAAAAAAAATGATGTAATTTTTAATATTCAAATAACAAGCAAAGAAAAAGAAGAAAACTAATTGATTAATGATGAGGAAAATTAAGATTGCATAAAAAATGTTTGCTTCATGATGTTTGAATTATATTCAGATGCCTCCTTTTGAATGCAGAAATAAATCAAAGGAGCAGTATTTTTTTTAAAGAAAGGGAATTAGCTGTGTGTTTTTTTTAAGTTGTCTTTCTATCTATCTCTAGTGAAATTGCTTCCAGCAACACTGAATTAGAATTAAGAATCAACACAAACATATCTCAATTCAAAAAATAACTGGCATACAGAACTTCTTACCACACTGACAATAGAATAAGCTTATGTAAAATGTAGACTTTGTGCCTTATATTGAAAGAGGAAAAAGCAATCTTATTTTACTTTTCTTGTTGATTGTGTAGGTGGCTCTAGAAGTTAGTAATATGTCAAAGATTAAAATTTCATTTTCAAATTGCTATAACATCTGATTTTCAATGGGCTTCTTTTCCAAAAGATATTTTTAATATTTATATGATCTCATGTAAAACCACTGGGTCAATTTCATCTGTTGTATCTTTAATGATTTATTTTCCTATAGGAAAAGTCCTTGTTTTATATTTGGGCTTGCTGCATTTTAGCCATGCATTGTCTGTGCTAACTGGACTTTTAGAAAATACCAATGATTCAAATGCTATTCCACATGAAGTTATAATTTATTAAATCGGTGCCAATGGAATTGCAAATAATAACAAATTATAAAATAACCTGGCCTTCCAACTTTAATATTCTGGATGATCATGCTTGGGAGGCTTTGAATGCCATTGTTGGAAGTATTCCAAATTATTTGAAATGCTTCAGATGAGAGGCATAATAGCTTTGTAGTAGCCGTGTTCCCATGGTAATTTGTGAAAGAAAACTAAGCTCTACTCCTTCTGTTAAAAGCAGTTTAATTCACTGAATTAAAGAGTAATTTCCAATCTATAGCAGGTAAGATGTCAGAAAACATGAACTTTTAGAATACTATCTGAGGATATGATTTTCAGAGGAAAAAGTTGATAAAATATCATTTGTGTAATTTATTTAATCTCCCATAACCATTCTGCAAGGGCAGGCAAAATGTCAAGAATAGGAATTTCATTGTTTATTGCCTGCTTCAAGCCCAGTGAAGACTATAAACCAAAATGATGAAATACTCTGCCTAAGAAATCCTACATTTTTCTCTAGTTTCAGAAGTTGCATTAGGTATTTCTTTGTTACAACCTAAACACTCACATTAAAATGTATGTTCCTCACATTGCAGTCAGAGTTTTTTCAAAACTCTGAAACTTGATAATATCCTATTATCTGGTATATACCACTTTCCTCCATTTAATAAGCTTAAACCCCCTCTAAGACAAATCCCAGGGTATTTCTAGGGATGCAATTTTATTTATTTATGCATACAGGTAGCATTCATTAAGAACAAATTAAACCTCAAGCATTGTTCTAGAATCCAGGAAGATGAAAAGGACTAACAAAACACTGTCTGTGAGTCTGAGAACAAAGTCACTGGGTGGAGAGAGACACGTGCAAGCAAACTAGTCCTACTGTATATAAAATCAAATACTGAAACACATGTGGATACAAAGCAGGGAGATGTGCTACATGCTTTGTGAATGCCCAGGAAAGAATGACAGATTCTGTTAGATGTAGCAATGGAAGCCTGAAAGTTAGAGGAAATATTTGAGCTGGATTTTGAGAGATGAGTAGGATTTAATGAATCAGAAAAGGGATGACTATCACAGAGAGCTAAATCAGTGTGCACAGACATAAAATAACACTGAGCTTTGCTGGCTTGTGAAAGAGCATCAGTGGTGATAAAGTAGAGGCTGTATTTGAAGGAGATTGTTGAGAGGTAAATCTGAAATCGCAGGTGGATCATATAAAGAAAGAATACATATACCAAGTTAAGTATGTGTGTTCTCTATAATATATACTAACAAAAATCAATCATATTTTATTAATCAAACATATATTAATAAAATATATTAATTCATATATTTCTTATTAAATATATTGACATATTTATTATTTACTATACATTAAATATAATGTATTTATTATATAATGTATAATACATTTATATGTTATTATTTAATATTTTATATGTTGATTCTATATGTTTATGATTTGCTCTATATACTAAATAATATATTAATTTACATATAAATTAATGATGCATATAATAATCATATGTAATAATCAAATATACTTATTTGATTAATGGTGATAAAATGAAGGTGTTAAGTGAAAAATGTGCATATGATAAAGTCTGCATTATAGAAAACAACACTTTTAGATGAGCATAGAGAGAAAACTAGCATGGAAAGAGATTGCTAGCAAAGAGGGCAGATAACAGGTTGTCCCTAACAGTACATACGACACTGGATGATAGTGCAATAAGGATAGAGGATTCAGTGTCTCTTGGAAAACTGGATGCAATATGACACTGGAATTGAAGAATTTGCAGGTACAGGAACAGTTTAGGAAACTGAAGGGTGGAAAGATAGTGAGATTAGTTTTGCATGTCTTAAGCCTAAGTTGTCTGAGGGAGATATAAAAGTTATTCAGTAGACCATAGGTCAGCAAACATTTTCTCTAAAGAGCCAGATAGTAAATATTTTTTGGTTTGATGGGCCACATACATATGTGCCATTCTGTCATGAAAGCAGCCGCTTATGATAAGTATATGAATGGGTGTAACTATATTCCAATAAAATGTATTTACAAAAAAATAACAATAATAAAGGCCCTTTAGCCATTGCTGGCCAAACCCTACTTTAAAATGTTGAAAATATCTGAATTTTGCAAAAATGCCATTGTCTTAGGTCGGGTTCCCTAGAAACAGATTGTAGAAAGGGGGTGCATACTTGAGATGTATTGAGGAATGCACTTTAAAATGATAAAAAGTACGAAAGTAAGGAATACAGGCTTGAGCAGGAGACATGAACCTGTTATATTCTGGTAACAATCTAACAAGAAGTTCTCCAGGAAAAAAATAAATATTTTATCTGTAGCATCTGTCAATTTTTGTGGTGTATTTAATCTTTTCAAGATACCATCACAAATTCATTATATGTGGAATTATGCACAAAACTAGTTCCCAGCAGCCGGTTGGAGCTGGCTCCAACTCACCATTGAATTCAACCATGATGCAGTCGCAAGAGAGACCTCAGCTGATTCCATGTAGCATTCTGGAGCTCAGACACTTTCCAGTTATACCAAAATAGTGAGAAGGTTAGGTCTTTATACCTCCATAGTCATTGAATGTGAGCTGCACAAGGGAAGGATGAAACAGCTCACTTTAGTTAAGGACAGACCCTGGAGATGGGAGGGGAGTTAGCTGTGTAGCTCAGGGATGAGGTGCCTCAACCATGAAGATTCTCTGGGGTAGTAGCACCACAGTACCCACAGACTACCAGGCAGGTCTCGGTGTATGTTTATAGAAAACGAAATTATATTCAAGTCTATCACAATATTAGCTGCCAAAAATAATAATAACTATAGTAGCAACTACATCTGTTATGAATCTACCATTTCACATATTTTCTAAAAATTTCTTTTGATTATTTTATTAGTCAGAGTGACTTGCTTTGCTTTGTTAGCTAAACAGTTGAAAAATAATAAATTAAACACCTTCTGCATCATTTGGTACCATGATTAATAAGACAAAAGTGGACAATAACAACCATCATAGCTTCCATCCTTACTTAATTCAGTATGTTTCTTCTCATTAAGAACCAACCTTAACCATAATAATGGGCACAAGCTCTGGAGGCAGACCGACCCACATTTGAAATATAGTTGACTACCTTATTTTATAATTTTGACTAGGTATCTTAGTTCTCTGATACTCACCCAAATCTATACATTAAAATAACATTTTGTTATTGTTTGATCTGGTATTTCATGTAATTCATAAATTTTATCCAATATCATTTTCCATGTGCTCAGTCTGTTATAAAATAATAATAATAGTAATGAAATACATTACTATCTCTCTTCCTCTATCTACTGCCTTATTATTGTTTCCTCTTTCACAGTCAACCATCTCACAGCCGGTGTCCACAGCAGGGCTTCTCAAACTTCAACATGGCGGACCATCCCCTGAATATCTTGCTGAAACACAGATTCTGGTGCAGTATTTGTGAGGAGATGCCTGAGATCCTACACCTCTAAAAAGCTGCTTGATAGGGCTGCTGCCATCGGTTGATAGACCACTGCTGAGCAGGCAGGTCCTATGCCTTCTGTCATGACGCGACCATTGCTGCTTGACCCCTAACTTCTCTACCACCAGGTTTGGATAACAGAACACCATTCACATCACTGCGCTGCATACTTCTAGTCATCTCTTCAGATTCAAACATAATACTTTTCAGTCCTTACCTTTGGTGTACTCTCAGCGGCCTTCAGTATTGCCGACAATGTTGATGGAGTCATTATCATTCCCAAGTAGAAAAATACCACCTCATCTCCAGGACTCCACGGCAGCCAGGGAAACCATGGCCAGCTGGGCTCACTGTAATTCAAAAAATTTTATCTTATCCTTATGAAACTGTATAGTCATGTACTGCCTTCTTTCTTCTATCTTATTCCTTTATATGGTTAATCTGTTTATACTTTTGCACTCTGAGAAATATTCCACTTACAGGAAATGGAGAGTGTTGTGAAATCTGAAAAGAGAACAAAAAATTCTAATACTTTTAAAACCAAAAAATAATTTATAATGCCTTCCCTTTTAAAGCATGATTTTTTTATTTCTTTTTGTTTTCAAAAAGTAGTAATTATATGAATTAGCTAGTGCAATGTCAAGTAAATGTAAGACATTTTGATATTCTATTATCTGAGCAGATAGGTACCCACACTAAACTTTAAAAAAGGAGGAAAAGATTATTGTTATACAATGCCAACAAATACAGTTATGTTTTTCTCCTCATATACCACACACACATACACACACACTATTCAGCTACAAATTTCCAGCAATATTTATAGTACCAAAAGGATATAATAAAATAGAAGAATAAGGGTAACACAAAAGTCACACTAAATAAAACAAGTATAGCAGTTATTTAAGCATTCAAAAAGAGGATTTGAGGTAGATTTTAAAGTAAAAGTAAAAAAAACCCTATGAATTGGTAGGGAACACTAAAAGTTAGATTTAGTTTATGATACAATTGGGCAAATATGCAGGAACTTCCTGGAACTGAAAGGACCGTGTGCAACAGGAATAGATACAGCCTCATATAAATACAGTGGGAAGTAACATTTATTCCTTATTTCTGGAAATCAAGATGTAAACAAATTTAAAAACTCTGCAAGAATTACACAGAAAATATGTGGCTATGATAGATTGCAAGCATCCTAATTCTGTCACTTCCACTTTTTATTTCTATTTTGTTCTTTTTTTTACTGTTGTTCAAGTACAGTTGTCTCCATTTTCTGCCCAGCACTCCTCCCCACCCCCGCCATTCCCACTTCCCACCCTCTATCCTACCCCGCTTTGGCTTTGTCTATGTGCCCTTAATACATGTTCCTTGACAATCCTACCCCTTTCACCCCCACTATGCCCTCCCACCTCCCCTCCGGTTACTGTCAGTTTGTTCTTAATTTCAATGTCTCTGGTTATATTTTGCTTGCTTGTTTTTTTTTTGTTGTTGTTGATTAGGTGAGACTTATAGGTGAGACTGTATGGTATTTGTCTTTCACTGAGTGGCTTATTTCATTTATCATAATGCTCTCCAGATCCATCCAAGCTGTTACAAAGAGTAGGAGTTCCTTCTTTCTTTCTGCTGTATAGTATGCCATTGTATAAATATACTACAGTTTTTTGATCCATTCATTTACTGATGGGCACTTAGGTCGCTTCCAGCACTCAGCCATTGTAAATTGTGCTGCTATGAACATTGGAGAGCGTAGGATCTTTCGAATTGGTGTTTCAGGATTCTTAGGGAATAGTACCAACAATGGATGAGAATCCCAGGTACCATCCTTGGAATTAGGAGCATACAAAACAAGGAAAAACATTTATGAGTGCCTACCCTTATGAAATTTACAAATCTTATACTTGGGTTGACCTTCTTTTTGCTAAGACCTGAATTAAGTATATAAAAGCAGGCTGCTGAAGTATAAAGCTGAGCAAATTTTAGTGATATCTGTGTGTTCCAAGTTCAAATGCATGTTGATGGAGTGAGAGTCAACTTGAATCTTTGCATTACAGTTTAAGTGCCTTGCATGTGGACACACATATATAAACATGCATTCAAAAAATGTACAATGAATACATACTTAATAATTAGAGTCTCTTTCTCAAAACTATAAACATTCAAAAAAGATGAGTTTAAAAGTTTTAATATTTAAAATGGCTACTCAGAAGCCATTAGTTGCAAGAATGACATTTATGAGACATTCTCTTAATATTCATTACTTTGGCCACATCCTGAAGCAAACTTTAATAATTTCTGTAATGGAATGAGCAGATCAGAACTATAATGAACCTCTTAACTTCTTTTTTTAAAAAATGGATATTTTATTAGATAAAATGGATATTTACTTCTGCGTGTTTGAGCTTCTTGTAAAAATCCCACATCAGTCATATTGGATATTAAATTTTAAAAACAAAACCCAACTTTCTTTGTTTTGACCAACTATATATATTTTTTTAAAGATTTTATTTTTACTTATTTTTAGAGAGAGGGGAAGGGAGGGAGAAAGAGAGGGAGAGAAACAGCAATGTATGGTTGCTTCTCACACAGCCCTCACGGGGACCTGGCCCGCAACCCAGGCATGTGCCCTGACTGGGAATCGAACTGGGACCCTACCAACAATATTTTTGAGCCAGTCAAATTTAAGTATGTTTTTGAGAAACCAACAGATATTGATTGCTGAGCTAGAATAGCTTTAATTTTCAAATATTTTATTTCTTCCACAACAGGGCTTAGACATTTACAATAATTATAAATATTGTATCATTCCCTTTCAGTTCTATTCAACCAGGGGACGTGACGAGAATACCACTAGTCAACCCCTGGTCAAAGTGTGTGCAGGGCCATCATCGCGTCTTCATCCAGGAGCTGGGGTGCTTTTGTCTAAAAGGAGACCCTTTGTCTAAAACGTCTGGTAGAAATTAGTGAATTCATGCTGTCAATCAAGTGATGAGGTAGATTTATAGAGTCAGTAAATTAGACCTATAAGCAATGTGGTAGATTTTTATAGCTTGGAAATTATTGCAGAAAATGGAACAAAGAAATTTATAGCTATTAGAACAGCATAGTCTTTGGTATAGGATGACAAAAATAGTGATGTATTTTTAAGATTTAAATTACAAAATCGATAAGTATACAAGCCCTGAATTTGATTTTTATAAATCCTGTAGTGACACATACACAAAAAATCCCAAAAATCTCTATTACATAGGCATCTTCAAAAATGATTACCTTCCTCTCCATAACTATATGTGTGTGTGTATACTGATGTATACACATCTAAACAAAATTAAATCAGAACATCTCTTAAAATTATATAGTCACCTTCTTTATATGGCTTTATGTAAGTCTGCAACTGTATCATACAAAGTTTATAAACTAAAGTATAAGGAGGGTAGGCAGAGAGGAAGGAAAACACATATGCAGTTGTGTAGAGTTGACATTTTTCCCAAACTGTTTACAAGCTCTGATTTTTAAAATACAAGGACATTTTCAAATGCAATATAGAATGGTGTGCAATAAATGCTCAATAAGAACAATTCTCCATTAATGGTTTAATCTTAATAAACTGCATTTTACCATAAGCCACTTCAAATCCTTTTAGCAAAAGTTGCAATACAAATGTAGAAGTAAATAAAATAAACAAATATCATAACACTGGTTTATATTTCTCATTTAAAGTAGTAGTGAATTCACTTCCTGCAAGAAAACAAATCTTACCTTGTTAACTTTAACATTTTACTCTTGAATCCCAGCTACCCCTGACTTTGAATGCCCCTCTTTCCAACATTATGTTTTCTGCCTCACCTTGGCTTCCCTAACTATACAAAAGTGTCAAATAATCCAAGAAAAAATGTATAATATAGGTTTTTGGGGGGTATCTAATAACAAGCTCCACTTAAACTTTAATCAATCAGAGGAGAGTAAAGTGCTATTTTTGATGCAAGAGGACTTGGAAATTGGTAGATTATTTAAAATTTACTTTAAGTTGTCAACCAAAAATAAAAAAAGATACATTCCTAACTTAAAGATTTGATTTTAACTTAAATATCTAAGTGTTATTTGTTTACTAAAAGTTTGGTAGAGGGCCAAAACTTTTTCTGAGGGTAGATTTCAGTATAGATTGGAATCATCTTGAATAAATAGGACCCAAAAAATTAACATCAGTTTGCAAATTCTCAAATTGTATCAAAAACAAAGACACACCAGAAATATGAGTACAATGCTTTATAAACCTTTGTACCCCAATCTTTTAGAGTTGACTTGGACACATCTAACTCCATAGCATCATTTAAAATCCTTTTTTTCTTTCCTTCTTGAATCTTTCCAAAGTATTCAATTTGATTTCATGGCAACAGAAATAGTCCTTATTTTGCACTCATATTCATTGGTTTATGTAACAGATCATTGAATTTAGTAATTCAACTGAGTAACAAGCAGCTAGCACAGCGGGGAACAAACCAGGCTGACTCTAGTTAAGCTTTGAACTCAGAGGGCAGGATAGGATACCAGACAGGAACCTACTAGCCAAAAGCATGCAAACATGGCTTCAGTGAGAGGTCGGCATGGCTTTTAGATGGAATAGAGAACTTTGGCTAATCTTGTGGATCAATAAAGGGAAGATGATTTAATAGGTTTTCCAATATATTTATTATTAGGATACAGTGGTACAGAGTAACATAAGGCCAAGGGTGAAGCTGGGACTAAGGAAGAAACCAGAACCATTGACTACAACAAATATTGAAGGAAATCTAGATAGCTTCTGGCCGGGGGGAGGGGCTTGGCCACAGATGGTTCATGTTAATGTAGTATTTCTTACATGAGTTTTATTGCAGATAAACTTCTGTACCTTTAATTCACTTAAGAAAAAATGACTGCTGCCAACCGTTTCTAAGGTTTAATTGTTTTTTTAATCTTGGAAAATTAAGCCTAAGGCCTAAATGTTTGGACCCACTTTGAAATCTCAGGGAAGGGCTTTTATTTAAATGCACATTTCAGTCCAAAACTCTTTGTATGGGGAATGTCAAGGTTTTGGGTATGAATACAGCTGCTCTTTGAAAATTTGTACAAGTGGGGAGGAGAGGTACTATCTGGGACAAAGTATTGAGTGTCCATGCCGGACAAGTTTTCTCCAACATTGGAAAAATGGGGAAATTACAGGAAGGACTGATATTAATTTAAAAAAAAAAATACCAACATCATTTCAGGCAGAGGAAAAGCCTGAGACCCAGAGGCAAAAAAAAAAGCAGAAAGGAAAACAAGTCAAGATCTCATTGAAGCCCTGTTACAGATTTTGACAGGTTGGTTTGAATAAAATGCACAGCCATGGAAGAGTTTTAAGCAGAGGTATAATTTTATTTCAGATGTTTTCAAAAAGATCACCCTGGTTGCAGTTTCTGTATGGTTTCAATAAAGATTTATGAGAAGGGGAGACGTGTAAACAGAATAAGGGTGGAAGACAGAAATCTTATAATTATATTGAAAGCAAAACAAGTATATTAGGAAACATTATGGGTAAATTTACTGGTTTATACTTGCATAAATGTCTTGTCATTGTGGACTTGTAATCAAATCAAGGGAAAACAATCAAAATCGAAGTTTGTTACGTTCGTTGACTAGCCCTGAAGGAAGATGACTTTCCATAGCGGCACACGAAACAGCCGTCACCAGGTAGGATAGAGGGGCCCTTCACAGGAGTTCATCTTTGAAACTTATAAAAATCTTCTTCTACCTTAATCGAGTTTCCCAAACTGTTCCCAATGTTATGTCGGTCTTTATCAATATGCATGTTTGAAGGCTGAGAACAGAACTTTTCTTTGTTAGGTTTAAGCTTTTTGACACAGAAGCAGTATCTCCTCTTATTCTAATGTTGCAGAACCTTAGACTTTGGACATAAATGTGACCTCTGAAACCATTCTTAACTGTTCTGAGGTTTAGTTTCTTCACATATAAAAATACCTACTGAGTAAAAAGCACTCAATAAAAGGCAGTTGTTCTTAATTCTGGGTTTCAACTTCCGTGGCCAAAGCTGCTGATTTACAACATAAGATAGCAACCGATAACATGAGAAGACGTCTCTGCTTGAACCTCTACTATATTTAATCAATTTATGAACCAAAGCTTAGTGGAGAATGAAACTGCTATCAGCACATAAAGGCAGGTTGGGATCATGTTTAACCAAGGGGCATAATTCTCTTCTTAGACTGATTTCGGCGGGTAGAACAGAGACCCAAGTTACCTCAAGAAAAAGTGGGATGATTTTAAGAATGCCTGTAGACTGGATTGGAACAGAAAATCTATTACAAAGTGAGGCAATGCTAGACACAGGCTACTCTCTGCTGCTCCCTCTGAAACCCGGGGAAATCTCTCCTCCACCAGGCCCTTGGTCTCCATTGGCATCAGATTTATTGTCTCTCTTCTATCGCTTGTTTTCCCTGTAAACTTACAGTCTCTTCTCACTTATAGTTAAGCTTTCTCTGGATCTTCTATTATTATTGACCCTAGTTTTACTGCAAATGAACTAATTCTTCTCGTTTTTAGTTCAATTAGCTATAGGCCTGTGCCATTTGGTATAGTGATACAGTGATATATGCCACAGTATTATAGACAAACCATATGGTTTCTGTACATTTTCTATGACATCTAAACTAGTAAATAGCATCTATAGTCACCTTTGTTTTGAGGAAGCCTATTTTTTTAAATAGAGGAAATAGTATCCAGTGGAAATCATTGTCAGATCAAGCTCATTTTGGTTTTTTTTTAAGATTTTATTTATTTATTTATTTTTAGAAAGAAGAGAAGGGAGGGAGAAAGAAAGACTGAGAAACATCAATACGTGGTTGCCTCTCACACATTCCCTACTGGGGATCTGGCCCACAACCCAGGCATGTGCCCTGACTAGGAATAGAACTGGCGACCCTTTGGTGTGCAGGCCAGTGCTCAATCCACTGAGCCACACCAGCCAGGTCAAATCAAGCTCATTTTGAAGCCATGAACTAAATAAAGCTCACTGATGCTGCCCATTATCAGTTCTTTACATCAAGTATCATTAGTAATGCTTAAAATAGCATCATCACTAATTTGCTTATAATTTGAAAACTTAATGAGCCAGACTCAGAAATATTAAAATTGTAAGTAGAGAAAGTTTAGCCCATTTAGAGTCAGCGTAACTATTTAGAATTAAAATAAAATTGTAGTCACTTATATTGTAATATCTGAACTATGTTGACTTATCCTAGTTGTAAGAAGCTAACATCCCTACTGTCTTTCACTCTTACCTCTACTTAATCTACTATATCCCTTAAAAATTCTAGAAAGCCACATGGAGTGTCTCAAAAGTGCTCAGGTTATAGCTGTGTCCCTACAGAAATTTCTGTGTACCTGATTTTCTCCTCAGCAGCTGTCTTGTTGATATTTGCTACTCATGAATTTCTCCAGAGAAGTAGGTCACCTCTGCTGTGCTCCTGAGCTTGTTGGGAAATCACATTACCTGAGATGCTTCTCTCTGGCACATCATAGAGTTGCAAAGCCCACAAAGTGCCAACACTATGCTAAGCTCCCATTATAGATAGATAGATAGATGATAGATAGATAGATAAATAGATAGATATAGAATGAAATATTTATTGAACCTATATTGAGTTCTGAACACTAAGTGTAACAGAGGGAATGCAGAAGTAAACAAGACACTTACATTACTTGTCTTGAGGAGTCTATAATCTAGAGATTAAAAAAATATTTTTAAATTCCATGTTAAGCTCACACACATTGGGATGGCTACTATAAAAATAAATAAATGGCAAGTGTTAGCAAGTACGTGGAGAAATTGGAACACTTGTACTCTGTTTATGGGAACGTAAAATGGTACAGCCACTATGGAAATAATTATGAGGATTCCTCAAAAAATTAAGTATAGAATTGCTACATAATCTAGTGAATTCACTTCTAGTTCTGTACCAAGAGAAATGTAAGGTAGAGTCTTGGATATTTGTAAACCCATCTTTAAAGAAGCATTATACACAATAACCAAAAGAGGGATACAACCAAGTGACCATTAATATTTGAATTGATAAAAAAAGGCAGTATATACATAAAATGGAATATTATTCAACCTTAAAAAAGAAAGAAATTCTGACATATGCTGCAACATGGATGACCTTTAAGGACATTATGCCAGATGAAATAAGCTGGCCGTAAAAAGATAAACACTATGCGATTTCACTTATAGGAGATACCTCCTATAGACAAATTCACAGAGACAGAATATAGAATGCTGTTTGTGAGGACCTGATGGGAGAGGTGAATGGGGAATTGCTTCATGGGTATAGAGTTTAAGTTTTGCAAGATAAAAAGAATTCTGGAGATGGTAGAACAATATAAATGTACCTAACACTATAAACTGTATACTTAAAAATATTTAAGATGATTTTCATGTTCTATATCTTTTACCACAATTAATTTTTTTGGAAAAAAAAGCCCATGCTGTTTCTGGAGCCTTATAAATCCCTTAATGTGATGAGGACAATATTATCCACTCCAACTGTGGCTTACACATTACCATCTGCCATGCACATCTCAGCTCTCTGAAACATCATCTTCCAAACAGCTTTTATGTAAAACCTTTTAAAGACTTCAGAGCTAATTCCCCAAAGCTGAGAGAAAACAGATACCATATCAATAAAACCATAAATAACTTCCTCCTCTCTTTGGCTTGAGTACCACAAGAACCTCTTTTTTGAATTCCTGACCAAATTTCTGCTGCTGGGCCCATCTTGCAAGTGGCTAAGTTGGAAGGAGGAGGAAGGTTCAGTCTCGCGTGCCCACTGTCTTCATCTGAACCGAGCTGAAAGTGTTACGTGCCACAAACCGCACACGCTCCTCCTCACACTTCGGCAAAGCGTTCGTCAAATGCACAATTTCAAGTGAACAAGTTGACTAAAACTAAGAAGCCAGTGTTCTAATTTTATACTCACATTGTGAATAAATGCAATATGTCTATCAAAATGAAGTTTAAATACTCAATGAATTCATGACAGCACCACAGCATGCTAAATCCAACTACAATTATTAAAAATTTACAATGGACTAGGAACTATTCTAAATGGTTGCAATGTATTTACTCACTTAATCTTCACAACAACCCTATAAACTGGTACTATAACCTGTATTGTGAAAGTGGGAAAACAGTTTCAAAAACACTGGAAAACTTGCCTTCCATCACACATAAATGGTGGACTGCAATTTTCACCTTAGCAAATCCTTTCCAGAACAAGTAATCTTAATTATCTTTCGATACTGCTGGATGAAGAAAATAAGACTCAGAGAGGTGAAATGACTTCTCAAGATTATGCAACCATGTAATAGCAGGGCCAGACCTCTTATTCCCAGTCCAGTGACTTTCTTTTTTCATATTAAACAGATCAAAGTAAATCATTTTGTAATCTCTCAATAAGACAAAATAGTCCTATTGACTATGCTATGAGAGTCTTCTCTGCTTGTCATGGTATGTGAAATTAGAATTTAAAGTATGGACTTTAGTAGTCAGATATTCTAACCCTTTTGTCTTATTATTCATTTCCTCTTTATGCTGGTTGAATTAACTCAAATTAGAACACATTTATTAATTTTACTCTAGCTAATTCAAGAGTTTATAATTTAAAGCAAACATCATGCTTTTTTTCTTTTGTCCTTAAATATATACAGAGTGAGCAAAAGTAAGTTTACATTTGTGAGTACATGAAACATATTTCACTCTTATAATTGTTATGTATTAATGATTGTATTATTTTCTAAACGAACAACTGTAAACCTACTTTTGCTCACTCCTGTATTATCACTATTTAGAGAAAGGTTTTAAGTGGTAGGTTGAAATTAAAGCACAGCTAATGTATAACTACAATTTAATAACATTTTAAATTAAAACATTCATTTTAATATTATAAATTAATTTCCCCTCCTGTTAAATGGATAATGCCATAAAATATCTAGTATGTACCCCTGAGATTTGATGAGGTATGATATTACTGCAGTTTAAAGTTTCCCCCTCTTCCCTTTGTATAAGATGACATTTTGGGGGTGTTATTTGACTTAGTAACTAATTTAAGTTTTTGAGAAAAGTGTTACACAGACATATGTTTAGAATAAGAGTAGTAAGAAAACAGAAAAGAAACAGTATAAGTTATTTCATTCATCACTGCCATTGGGCTAATACAACCACACTGAGAGTTTGTCGCCTTTCCCTTCTTCTAGGCATTAAGAACTTCGGTTTTCTTAAACACATCAAGGTTGCCAAAATGGGTAGGCATTGCATTGCTCTAAAAAGGTGCCATTACTTGATACTGTTATGTAGAAAACTATTTTGTTTTGTGGAGTTCTCTGTGTAAACATGCATAAAGTTGATAAATACTGGCCTAGGTCACTTACTATAGGCTACCAAAACAAAATCAGAGCTCCGTTATTGGAAATCAGATCACAACCGCGTTCACATGCAGCATTACAATTTAATCAATAGCCCATAAACTATTCTGAAATGATTGCAAAAATTAGAGTTGTCTAAGCAATTCTTAGCTTAATTATTAGTTGTTTTTTTTTCCGAATCAACCCATTCATTCATAGAGAAAAAGAACAGAAAACACAAAGACTACTTTAGGCTACCCCCACCATTATTATTCTCAAAGGGAAACAGCCCAAAGGTGAGGCAATGTAAGCTGCTCATAAAATGCTTCACGAGAAAAAAAATCACAGCACAGAGAACATCACTTTTGTTGGAACTAAAGGGAATAATATAAAATTGTATTTTCTCAGGGTTGAGGCCAAGGCCCCAATTCTATCACTATTGGAGAAAATGATGCAAGTTCAGGAGTCAAACTGGTTTCTATTATAAAAGCAGTAAATTATTCTGTGATTAGTGCCTGAAACTGCTAAGCTTTACCTCTGCTTCTTTTCAGCAGTACTCTCAAATAAAGTGATGTCTGGTAACTCTCTCCCTATCTACCAGGATGTGCGAAGCTAATTTTCTACATAAGTGGATACATAGGACTAAGATAAATTTTAAGCAATTTGAGGTAACAGATTGATTCCATTTTGAGGTAACAAACCCGAAATTGCAGGTTCTATTAATTTTTATTATCTGAGTATGAAAGTGATATAATTAAACCCAATCAGCACACATTTGGGTTTTTTTCTGTAGTGATGGTGATTGGCTCTTATCCTGCTACCCATTCATCCTCACTCTCCTCTTTGAAAACAAGACCAGATCCACATTTGCAAGGTTCTTGACACTGCTTGAAAATTTTGTCATGGCCACTGAACAAGTTGAAGTTAAGTAGTGAGCACTTAAAAAAAAATCACATTATGTTAGCCCAAATAGATCCAATTAAATTAATCTAGTCAGTTCCACTCCTTGGCTCATGAAAGGGATCCATACACTGACCCTAAAGAGTTCAAATGGAAGAAAGCAGCATTTGTACCAGAATAATAAAGATAATAGCAACAATATCTCAGAAATATCTAAGTAGAAATAGCATTGACAGAGAGCGCAGACGTGCTAACGTGGGACCATAGTTGAGACTAGAGCAGAGCATACGCAAAATAGCTTCATTTGGTGGGGAAATGGAGCTTATGGGTTGCAACCTGTGAATTAATTCACTATGCACACACTCTGAGGCTCAATCAATATTCCTTGAACATAATGATGATTATAATTATAGTTTACATTGGTCAATATTTTAATGTTCTAGGAGAATTCTAAATTTCTAGCAAAGAAATAATCTGTATCTGCTCTCTTATTTTGTTCCAACACAAGGAATTTTAAGAAACTTAATAAACAAAAAATACACTCTGACATATTTTAATGAATCATCACTAATAAAGTGTGGACAGTAGGAATATACATTTTCATGTAGAGGACAGGCTCCACAGTGGTAGCCCATTGTGGGGTTTTGTTTTGTTTTGTTTATCCCCTAGATCACCCTTTTTGATTAGATATGTTTGACTTATTTAGTAAGTCAAAGATAGACAACAGGGAGGGATTTGAAGAAAGATTCAGGAAATATTTGGGGACTATAAGTAAGCATGCTTAGTGAAGTGAGTGGTTATAAAAAAGCGAGAAGCTTGATATTCAATATTAGACCAACAAGTTTAAAAAATTATATTACTCAAGGTCACCAAAGAAACATTTGGCATACACAAATGGTAATGATTCAAGAGTACTCTGTAAAGAGGTCACAGACAATACGGGGGGCAGAGCACCGGAAGATTGCGAAGCACAGTACATTCCCCACAGCCAGGGACAGCAGGGCACCATTCCTACCCAATGGCCAGAGGAGGCTGAGAAGTCTCAATGGAAAGATCATCTCAAGGAGTTAAAATCTCTAGTTAAGGGCCTCCATTAGATCCTAGCTGCACCACAAGGACAGAGAGAAAACAATGACCACCTCATTCTCCTCTTCCAATACACTACCTGAGCTCCCCGGTGGCTATGTCTGAGGGAGAGAACCCATTAATGTAATCCATATAGATCAGTTCCTGGGACATGGAACAGGTGAAGATGGGTGAGATATAGGGGGTGGGATATTTGGGGGGAGGGAAACATCAGGCACATACATCAGAACACAAAGTCATCCTTTCAAACCTGACTGACGTGTAACTAATTCTTTAGAACCAGGCTGGGAAATGTGTCAGTTCTGCCTTTCATTTCCAAAGAAGAAGACAAGAGATACTTAAATGTACCGAACAACCATTCCATATAAGCTGTTTAAGTAGTTTATTTTAGGGGCTAAGTAAACATGCTTGAAGTCAAACCATCCACATTTGAATCCTCCATCAATTCTTTAGCTGTGTGACATTGGAGAAATTAGTTAGCTTCTCTGTACATCAATTTCTTCATCTCTGTAATAAGAGTATTATAAACCCTAATTCACAGCAACATTTTTGAGCATTCAAAAAGGTAATAAATATAAATTAATATGTAGAATTAAAAGCAAACCTCTATAAATGTAGTTACTATTATGATAAGCTTAAGCACATTAGCAATAAAATGAATGGGTACCAGAAAAGGCCTCCATCAATTCAGACTGAAAAGTTCCTCCTACTGATTTTCTTCTAGGCTATTTTATATTGAAGAAGCATTGCTGGTAAAGATGAAATGCTGAACTCAACTAGGTTCATCTCTAGCTCCTTGAAAACTCTTGATGCAAATTGCAATTAATAGAGATTTGTTGGAATCTTCTTTCTACTGAACATGTTAATGACAAAGATAAGTGAAAGCAAGAATAGGTCTATTTCTATTTCTGCTCAGTGTAAGCATCCTGGAAGAACAAACAGCAGCAATCAGCAAATGTGCTCCTATAATGTTTTTTTTTAGATTTTTTTGATTTACTTAGTTTTAGAGAGAGGTGAAGGGAAGGAGACAGGGAGAGAAATCAATGTGTGGTTGTCTCTTGCACGCCCCCTACTGGGGACCTGGCAACCCTGCAAACCAGGCATGTGCCCTGACTGGGAATTGAACCAGCAACCCTTTGGTTCGCAGGCCCATACTCAATCCACTGAGTTACGCCAGCCAAGGCTCCTATAATTGTTTTGATTGGAACACTGTCCTTCACCTCTCTGGAATCAGATCATGCCATTTTTCATAATCTGAAAGGAAAACCACAAGAAGTCAGTGCAGAAACAGCTTCCCCTCATAAATCTTTGCTCTTTATGAAGTTAATCATAAGAAGGCTAGAGAGCAGGCAGATTATTTGTGCATGGTTTACTCCATAAGTTATAAGCTTCATGAAAAAAGAAATGCCTGCTTACAAATTTCAGTCTATCCAACACCCCTGCTGGCAGTAAGCATGCTCATCGGTGCACAGGGTGCTGCCAAGTATGCCTTATGCAGGGTTTTAAAACTACTTACTCTCCCTTACAAGATTTGATTGAAGTATATTTCCAATACCTTTCCTGACTGGCTTGATTTTGTAATACAATCCAATATTGTAGGATCCATCACTATTTCCACAGTGGTGCTTTGTATAATGGAGGTCTGCTTGATAAAATTTGAAAATGTCTCTTATTATTATTAATCCAGACTTACATGTTCAGAACAGAAGACACAATAAAAACTGCAATTGTTTGTACTTCCTATGGATGGGGCATTTGGGTCCCCAACATGTAAGCAAAAACACTAAGAGATTTTCAGGAAAGCATAACTTACTTGGTGTCCTATAATAGTATCCTATAAAGATGCATCTTTGGTTATCAAAATTGTTTATTTTATATCTTAGAATGGTTCAAAGATTAGTGTATCAAAATTTCATTGTTGCCACAACAAAGTAACACAGGCTGGGTGGCTTCAACAAACAAAATTTTTTCTCAAATTTCTAAACACTGGAAATCAGAGATCAAGGTGTCTGCAGGTTTGTTTCTTTTAAAATCTCTGTCTTTGACTTGTAAATGGTCATCTTCTCCCCATGATTGCATGGTCCTCCCATTGTGTCTTTATGCCACTCTCTTCTATCAGGACACCAGTCACATTTTATTATCCTTCACCTGCATGGCCTCAATTTAATTTTAGCTTCATCATTAAAGGCCCTGTATCCAAACACAACTTCTGAAATCCAGAGGGTCCAGACTTCAACACTGAATTGTAGAAGAAGACAATTCAGTCCATAATATTTAATGACTGTATAAAATTGTTAAAGCATACCACTGAGATCAATAATTATAAACTTCATATTAGGAAGTTGAGGGGAGTAAATTTTTGATGAATTATAATATTTCCAATACTTTTTTTTTACTCTTTGCATTGGTGATTCCTTCTGATTGCAGTGCTTTTTTAATTAAATTTATTGGGGTGGCATTTTTGATGATGAAAGCTGATTTGATTTGGGTGGTAGGCACACAATGTGATTTAAGGGTCATAAACATACAAATGAGCTTTCCTTAGAAAAGGATAGTTCCATGGCTCATCGCTTTCCTCCCTAAGCCTTTACTGTCTGTCATCTCCTCAGTGAAACATCCCCTGATTATGCACAAATAGTGCCCCTGAAATTCTCCATCACACTTTCCTCCTCTAGAGTTCTCCAAAGCACTTATTGCTCACTAAATGTCTTCCATTTTACTTATTTGATTGGTCCTTACTAGCAATTAAACTTAAGTGCTGTGAGCAGAAGAATTTTTGTCTATTTACTAATGTAAAATACTTTCATAAATGCTATTTCACTTATTAAATAAAAATAAATACTAATTTATTTTATCGACTTGAGTCTCTTAACTACTAGCACTAGGAAGACACGTTAATAGTACCTGTATGATATTTTTGGAGGCATGAGTGCATCTAAGCTTTGTATTTCCAGATTTCTTTAGCAAGCAAAGAATCTCTTGCCAATATGGTGCTAAAAATTTCAAGCAGACGCCCTTCAAACAGATATTGATTTAAAGCACTGTTACAGGGTGCAGCCAAGAAATGGGCCCAACCAAGGATTTGTAGTGGGGTCCAGAACTCAAGGTATCCAGGAAATATTGGAAATATGTGTGTGGAATGTCCTCACCCCCACAGGTCTGAACTGGGTGTGGGATGGGACTCCTGGAGCAGGGCCATGCTTTGAGCCAGGGGGATGGAGGAGATTTCCACCCAGGATGTAGCCAAGAGGCAACTCCCCCTAGACACAGTGCCTGCGTGAAAACTTGCAGATGGTTGGCTCTGGGCCATGGGGTCACCCCTTCCCACAGCTAACATGACAGCCCAGAAAAACTGGAGGAATATGAAGTGCTGGCAGGTGTAGCCGATTGAGGGAGGAGTCAGAGGCGGAGCTGCAAAGGAAGGTCGGTGCGGGGGATTTAAACCCAGACACAGCAGCCATATTGCTCTCTTGGAACACGGGGCTTTTGGTGAGAGGGGAGAATCCCACAGCTTTGGGGCTCCCTTTGCCACGCGCCTTGGGAGGCTGGGAAGCAAGAAGTAGTAGCGATGCTGGGCTCTCTCTCAGCAGTTTGGGGGAGTGCAGGAGAGACGCTGTGGGAAGGACGCTCTCTGGGACCACGCGGCTGAGGATGGGTATCCCCCAAGCCTGAGAGACAGAGGCAGGACCACGTGGCTTTGGGTGCCTTCCTTGGCCACGCGGCCTAGGAAGCAGCGGAGACTTTGCCTGGAAGAAACGGAGTAAAAGGACTCTTGCTGGTGGGCCATGAAAAGGTGCCACATGGTTTTGGATTAACTGGGAATTGCGGTGGCAACACAGTGGATGGTGTTGGAACTGAGGATCTGCCTGTATCATGCTTCTACTTCTCCTATGGTACCCTGGACTGGGAAAAAGGGGGAAGGAAGGACTGTGGGTGTTTGTGGGTATTCTAGAGAACTCTAGTATTTTAAAGAAGGCCTTAAGTCATTATCCCAGGCCTGTATAACATGTAAATAAATAACTCTTTTCCTTTTCACAAGTCTCTGGTATTAAGAGACGTTTTTCCATTGGCGGCATGCATAACGGACCTGTGGAGCAGGATTGGGGCATCATTGGATGTCCCCGACACCCTTTGCTCTGTAACAGCACCTCTTCAAGTACATTGGAGTCTAGAAGAAGAATATGACAATGAGTACAATCTTGGTGAAGAGTGATATTGTGGTCCACAACTGGGATCCATGAGAGACTGGATAAGATGAGGTTAGTTAGTTAAGTAATTAATTCCAGATTAATGATTCAAGGTTAAGCTCCCCGATGTACAACAGTGCCATTCTAAGTTATTAAACAGTTAACAGCCTGAGAAATAAAATGAATAAATATAACATAAACCCATGAAGGCAGAGATGGTGAAATAGAAACTTTTGAGTAGGAACATTTATATTAGCTGAGCTGTTTAGGTGGCCTAGGAGATCTGTTGATTTAGATGGGAAGTACTGGAAAGATGAGACCTTGAGCTTGGCCTATGCATCTCTTTTTAGAGTAGTCAGTAGGGCATTTTAATATCCATTGAATGTACTCCAGTAGAATTTAATAATATGAAGGAAAATAATGTTCTTTTGTTAAAATATTTATTTAAATGACAAATGTGATTGGTTCATAGTTGATATATGAGTTCAAAACATAATTGAAGAACCTTGGTTTCATGGAAAGATAAACAAGACAGGATTCCAGAATTCTAGACCAAGCCACAATACATTCTAATTATATAATTAAACTTTAACTTAAAATAGCAATACTGGCTGCTGTGTGGAGAATAGACTTACATACTTTTTGAAGTATGTGTAAGATTAGAATCAGGAAAATAGTTAAGAGACTATTATGATAGACTTATTAAAAATGACAAGATCTTGGACTGAGGTGATAGCAAGATGCAGTCAGATGTGGCTCTAACGGTGAAAGGGCTGACAAGTTGGATGTGGGGGACAGGAGAGAACAGGAGAAGTCAAGGATAAGTGAAAGGTGCTTATTCTTTAATCTCAAATGTTTACATATTATTCTCTATTAAGATGTACATTAACAGCTGGCTGTTTTTCAATATTTATTCTGAAATATTTATTAGTGGTTACTTAGAATACATCAAATATTGTGCTAGATGGTATCACTCAAGTGGTAAATAGCAAGAAATAAAATTGTTCTTGTTTAAGTAGACTATAGTCTGCAAGAGACTGTCACTAGGAAGCATATACTTCACAATTAACTGTGCACATGGTCCTGTGGTTGGAATGTAGGAAGTTCACCATAAATTTTAATAGAAAAAATGAACAAATTAGTCAATCAAGCTTCTATAGTGCTAGGTAGACTTTCCCGAGTAATTATTTTATTTCATTATAGCTAACTTAGATGAACTTTCATCTTTCTTCAGAAAAGCAGTTTTGAAATTACACATATTTCTTTGCTTAGAGCTAAATAGAGTTAGAGTTCATAGGCACTATGCTATAAATATTCATTCCTGCCTTAAATATTTCTCATAACTCCCTTTATTTTATGTAATCCTTGTAATTTCTTTTTTCTATAGATAACATGGCAAACTAGATACTACTAATGTGAATTTGATATGTATTTGTTTCCTCTATCCAAATTCTAAATATATTTCTGATATTATGTTTGTTATCATCATTCCAATGTCCCCATCTTATCCAAAAGCACAGAACATTTTTTTTTATTTGAAAATGTATTTTATTTTTTAAGTTTTTATTTATTTATTTATTTATTTATAGAGTGAGGGGAAGGGAGGGAGGGAGAGAGGGGAAGGGAGGTAGGAAGAGAGGGAGAGAAATATCAATGTGTGGTTGCCTTTCATGCGCCCCCTTACTGGGGACCTGGTGTGCAACCCAGGCATGTGCCCTGACTGGGAATCGAACTGACAACACTTTGGTTCGCAGCCCGCGCTCAATCCACTGAGCTATAGAAGCCAGGGCTTAGAATAATTTTATTTTTATTGTAACTTAGGTAGTTAATTTTACCTACAGAGAAAATACTTCCCAAATTCTCTCCTTATTCACCCAAAGAAACAACAAACAAACAAACAAGATCAGTCAGACAAACACATTATAGCATACCATAACAAGGTAGACAGTTTATAGTCAACTTTATGCCAAGGAAGATCCTGATTGTTCCTTTTTCCTTTTCGCTCCTTTTCTCCCTTATAATAAACTTGAAATTGCAATTCCGTGACCCAGGTTTACCATAGCATTCCTGCTTTAACTTTTCAAAAAACCTCTCTGAAACCCCTACAGAAGGTGTTTATGAAGTCAAGAAACAGTAAAATATATATAATTCTATCAAGGCCCTCTTCAATTTGTTAAAAAAAAAATGCATCTACTGTGTTTCCAGACATTATGGATATCCTGTACAAATAAAGGGACACAGATGTTTATCACTTGTTTACAAATTATTCCCCAAAACTGAAATTACATTTCTTAGATGTTACAATAAAACTCTCAAAATCAAGAAAGAGCACATACTTGCAAATCAACAAAAAAACTTAAATTTCATATGTGGGCACAATAAGGGAAAGGGTTTACTATAATAGCCTTAAAACAATAGCCAATAGGAAAAGTAAGGGAAACTCTTATAACTTAATGATTATAAATTGTAGATGGCTCTTCCTATTTGCCATCGCAGGCCACTTTCTGGTCTATGCTCTTATCTTTCTGACCTACTATCTTCTACCCTAATACAATTGTTTATATGGAAAATTACTATAATAATTAATAAATAATAATACAAGAATAAACTCTGTGTTTTGTGTAACTACCATTGCAAACCTACTTTTGTCCTACCCTGTATTAACAAAACTTTTTGCCTTCCTAGTGACAGGGGCAATAACTTCCTTTGGCCACACCAGCCTATGTTTCATTCAGCAATAGGGTGAAATAAGCATAAATTACTTTTCTATATTCCAACACTACCTTTATATAACTTGTTCAGTGTACTATTAAATATATCTTTACAAGTCTTTCTACATAACTAGTTTATAAATACAAGGGGGGTGGGGGGCTCCGTTTTATTCATTTTCAGTCATTATTCTGTTAGTCAACAAATATTCACTGACTGCGTCCCCTGTACTTCATTAAAACCAGTTTGGCTAAGTCAAGAGTTCAGTTTTGGACATTACAGATTCATGGTTTCATAGACTCTAAATGGAGATTTTGAGAAGGTATTTGGATTAGGGAGCGATCTAGGGTTGGAGATATAAATTCAGCAGACATTAGTAGCATGTAAATTGTCCTCGGTCATGACACTGGGTGAGATTACCAAGGGAGGATAACTAGATAAGAGCAGAGAACCAAAGACTGAAATTTATCATTAAGAGTTCAAGGAAAAAAGGAGTAACCAGTAAAATAATAATAATAATAATAATAATCTGAGAAGGACTATTCAGTAAACTAAGAGAAAAGTCAAAAGCTCATGTATCCCAAAGCCAGGTTTAACCTCAGGACACAGTAGGCTAAGTAAATTATCAAGAGTAAGTGCTCAGTAATTGTTAAATGAGTACATTGGTTTTTACCCATTGACTGCCTACTCTCATCCAATTACAGTACAGAACAATAATATCAGTTCTTCCACTCTGCATCCCCCCACCACTAAAACACACAGAATACAGGTAGAAGACCCATAACAAGCCCTTCGCAGAGCTCAGTTAGGTCTGGGAGGGTGCATTACACCTAAATTCGTGAAGGATGGACAAGGGAAGACAGGAAGTATAAAACTATTCTTTCAAATGGTGATATTTATGGTCAGCACTGTTAAATTTTTCCAGAAAATTTTGACAGTATTGCTCAAAATGACATTTGAAGGTTATAAGTAGCTTTAAATTCTTTTCCTATTTTTCTTTAACAATGAGAGTGGGTATCTATTCATTCAGGCAAAATATTAACCCTCGTCATTGTTGGTAGTCTTTTGTTTCTTTTGGTCATAAAAATTCCAGTTCCAGTTATGCCCATGAAGAAGAATTCGAGCAGACTGGTGAAACATTTACCACTCTGATGACAAATGGTGCTTTAGGTATGGCATTTCAATTTTGGTATGGAGGATAGAAATGTAATAAATCAAGTATTTGTGTGCTGTTCATTTTTTGACAAAGCCTGTTCAGGAGAGACACAGGAAAAAAAAACACATATTTTACGACAAACAGACTTAGATAAAAATCCCAGTCATATAATTCACCGCGGTTTAGAGATTACTACTGCTATTAATGGACATCCTCTATTAGATGGTAAATTGAGATAGTATTAGACAGGTGACTACAAGAGAAGGATTTATGAAATCAGCTAAAGAGAGATAAAACTGAGGTTACATGGAGACATATAAGTCGGAGAAATTGAGAAGTAGATAGCAATAGCATTAAAAAATATATCAAGGTCAAGCAACTCATTATGGAACTAAGTGAATCAAGCCAGCTGATCTATAACTGTCAGAATATTCAAGAGACTATTGTAGTGATAGGTCAGAACAAACCATTCAAAATATATCACTGTATTTGTCTTTTAAAAATAATAAATATGTGTATGTATATATGGTATAATCTAGTTAATTAAACTAAAGGCCAGATTACAATTAAAAGGCCAGAAAATTCAGAGTAAGTATAAAGAATAACAACAGTAAAAGGATAGTAATCATTCCAATTTTAAAGAACTTTTAATATTCATTTATATTAGTAAGTAATTATGAAGAATTAAAGAGTTGGGGTTAAATAATTCAAAGATTTGTTTATAAACAGTCTTCTTAATAGTTGCCACATCTTCCATCTTCCTGCTCCTTCTATCTAATGAATTGATTTCACATGAAAATATGGCTTTAATTATGTCATCTCTCTTTGCTATCACTGCTATTCAGCATCATTTAATAACTCCATACAAAGAAATAAATCCTGAATACTTTGGCCGGGCATTCAAAGTTGACACTATCTGTCTCTATTCTACAGAAGAATCACTTATTACTCTTCAGTAAAACTCCTCAGATCCAGTAAATAGGTTGGAGCTGCTTTGCTCATTACAGCCTGTTCATTTTCTTAGACTTTAATCTCCTCTTGAACAGATTTAGTTTCCACTCCTCACCCTCCACCATCGCTATCACATTTCTCCTCATTTCAGCTCACCTCTTTTCTAATGACTGTCCTCTCTACCGAGACTCATAAGTAAAATTGTATCTCCTATAATTAAATGCAAAATTTGGGGGAAGGTAGTGGTTGGGGAAACATTTTTAGAGTGTGAAGAGACATGTGATGAATAATGATAAATTAATTTTTATTTGATACTAAAAAATACTAACTTGACCATAGTAAATGTTTTATAATAAAAATATCAGCATAGATATTAATCAATCATTTGATTAAAATAAGGAATTATAAAAACCAATAAGTACCTTAAACATTTTTAATATAAAAGTATAATGTGCACATCTATTCACCAATTATTTCTAATGTAGGACCGAAATCTTTTATTTAAATGTTTAAATTTCTGCACTGTCTTCCTTGCATAAACTATAATCTAATGTGTGAATTTCAGCTCAAGTTTCTTCAAAATGATGTGCGATTTAAGACAGTGGCTAAGCAAGGTGATATAGAATGTCTCCAGGTTTTTTTTTTATTTTCTCCCAGTTTTTTGCAGTTTTCTGCCTATACATCCAGCAATTTTTTTCTCTTTTATCTTTATCAAGTCTATCCTAAGCATTCAAGTTCTTTTTTATGCAAGCATCAACACTTCATCTGTCACACTCATATTTCATCTATTAAGGTATATTTAAAGTTTATAATTGCATTGATAATGTTAACTGGACTAAATAAGTTTAGAAAGGAACACAAGTGACTCTTGGTAATAATTTAACTAAAATGGTACAAACAGACAGGCTTTTGAACAAGAATTGGAGTGTGCAATGGACAACTATCTGCATATTTTACAGAATTGATTTACTAAAGGTCAGTTAAGAATTTTTTTAAAGATTTTATTTATTTTATTTTTTAGAGAGAGAGGAAGGGTAGGAGAAAGAGAGGGAGAGAAACATGAATGTGTGGTTGCCTCTCATCTGGCCCCCCACTGGGGACCTGACCCGCAACCCAGGCATGTGCCCTGACTGGGAATCGAATCTGGGACCCTGTGCTTCGCAAGCCCGCATTCAATCCACTGAGCTATATCAGCCAGGGCTCAGTTAAGAATTTTTTATTAAAAATCAAATACTCAACAAATATGAAGTAAGCAATCATAAGCGAAACACTATAACTCTAGGTCAGAAGTTGCCAGAGAGAAGAACATGTGAAAGATGAAGATACATAAATGAGTGAACCTTGAGTTATGGGATCAAAGACACGGCACTTTCTCTGGTGGGTTATTAGATCATGAAAAGTAGCACCAAGAGAAGGATATAAAACAATCCCTGGTCTTGAGGACTAATTTGAAGCTCAGGGAATTATTTCAAGAGTGGTTCCTATGCTCTACTTAGAACACTTTCACTCTGGTTTGCTCCTTTTGGCTTCCAACCAGGTGCTCCTTACCAAAGCTGAGTCTCTTATCCCATTTCTGCTTCCTGCCCTAGTGGGGTCCTGCCACAGGAAGAGCAATGGAAGTAGTCTAAGATTCCAACTACTACAATGGTTCTGTTCCTAAAATGATTTACACAGAGATGAGGAAAGTAAGCTTCAGTGTTTGTCTAGTTCCAAGGTTTCTCATGGGCCAACAAGTAAAACAGGAGAGAAAACACAGGCATGCAACCACATGATTAGTTACTTTTTGAATATTTTTCAAATTATTAAATTTATGATAAACACTTCCCAAACTTCTTCTAGGGCCTTTTCTCAGGGTGGAATTGCCTGTTAGACTCTCCCTCTAATTATGTGCTACTTTCTTGGCATGAGTGTGTATTTACTCTTTTCCTCATCAAAATATCTTTGGCATGGGAAGGGAGCCTCCTCTTGCTGACAACTGGTACTTCCAACTGTTCAGCTGCCTCAGTGGACCCTCCAGCCCAGCCAATCCAGCCCAAGGATATCAAAAGCTCAATGGATATTTATAGTTACTTTGTCTGATTTCCACAAGATTTCAGAGATCTGTGATTTGTGAATTCACTGACTTCATATTTTCTGTTTCTACTAATGTGATGGTTAAGGTTTTGGGTCAACTCGACTGCATCACAGGGCACTCAAATGTTTAGTCTGACATTATTCTGGGTGTCTCTGTGAGGGTGTTTCTCAATGTGATTAACATTCAAATTGGTCAAGTGAATAAAGTAAACTGCACTCCTAGATGTGAATGGGCCTCATCCAATCAATTGAAGTCCTAAATAGAACAAAAAGGCTGACCCTCCCCAAAGTTAGGAGATTCCTTCTTGCCTGATGGTCTTTTTTTCCATTTTTTTTTTTTCTTCCTGCCTTGGGACTTGAAATGAAATGCCAGCTCTTCCTGGGTCTCAAGTCTGCCAGTGATCTGATGGGAAATACACCATTGGTTCTCCCAGTTTCGAAGCCTTCACACTCAACTTGGAATTGATACCTCCTGCTCTTCTCAGTTTCCAGATCGCTAACCCACACCGCCCATCTTGGGGCTTGCTAGCCGCCTTAACACCTCTCTCTCCCCTCCACCCCTTTCTCTTCCTCTCTGTATATTTACACGTTTGTTATTCTGTATCTCCGGAGAACCCTGACTAATACAACTGTGAAGCTTTTTCATATTTCCCTTTTAAGAGGCTATATCTCCTTCTTCTTAATTCTTACTGTAATTGATACTGCTTCTCCAACAAGCTGCCTAATCCTATTTGTTTTAGGCTGTTCAGGCCAGTGTCTGAGTTGAACTGACTGCTTCACTTTGGTTTCTCTTTTTACCTCGGTAGTGACTCTCCAAATGCCTACTTCAATTTCATGCACTGCAATTCACGAGCAGTTCTTATTCTGCTCAGGTACTTAGTCTCGGTTGCTGGATGAACACATCCTAGCCCTGCTAAGCACCCAAGCTCCTCCATATTTTATCTTTAAATTTACATATGGTGAATTAGAACAAGAAATTGTGAGAGATACTGACTCTTGGAATATTCTCCTATCCTACAGAAACACAGGCATACACACACACACACACACACAGGCATGAAACTTTGTAATGATTCAACATCAAGTTATTAAGAGGTCTAAAATATTATACATGAATATTATGATATGTAAAACTTACCAGTGATTTTATGAAATAAGCCATCACTTGTACTAATTAGAATGTACATTTTTTTAAACTCAGCATTTTATACAATACAGATATGAGAGATGAGGTAGCTTTCCTGATTTAAAAACTTTTGGCATTCTGTTTATTAAAAAAAGTCCTAAAAAGGCCACTTGACCACTTTCACCTGGAATGTGAGGTCACCCTACCTTATGAAAGGCCCATTGTCTACCCCAAGAGTCAGAGCAGACGAGAACTGAAACCTTAGTACTTCACTGAAGTACTGGTTTGTGTAGCAGCTAATTAGGAATATAGAAGTCCTAATGAGCTGGACAGTAATGAAAATAAGACCGCAAACCCACTAAGAAATGCTGGAATTCCTGCACAGAGAATTGTCTTCACCAGCTACAATGGAACTCATTTTAGTGTATCACAAATACTCTGCCATCCTGAAATCTCAATCACACACACACAAACAAGCAAGGTTTAAAGTTTAAAGATTCCATGCCTTTGCATATGTTGCAGCTCAGTATTACCTACGTTGATATGGGCCCTGAGTAGTTTCTGGTCTCCTGTGTATGTTTGGATCAGCAAGAAGATTTACAAGTCACACCTCAATATATTCCTGGCACCTTTAACTTTGTCTTAGAAGAGGAAGTGAAACATCAAAACTCTGAGCTCATTATTAGCATTGAGGGATTGTGTCTTACTTTCTGTTCACTTCATGAAGGGAGATAGTTTTTCAAAGCCAATGACATGAAGAATACAGCAGGAAAAAATTCTATATTAAAGGAAAATGAAACAATTTTCCCAGTATTTATAATTAAAAGCAGGTGAATTTGACATTTCACAGAATTAAACGTGAAAATACAGCTATTGAGGAAAGAAACAGTATCTCATAAATACAGGATTTGAAATACTCAAAATCCATCTAAATGGTATACTATAATCTCTCATATTGCAGAATACCTTATGAGCAAGCCCTGCATCATCTTCAACACAAGACTTAAGACATACTCCTGACAGTCTACTATATGCTAGATATTGCATTAAGCACCATGTGTTAAATATGGCATTAATGCAATCTTCATGATGTAATCTATAGGAGAAAGACATGCAAACAAATAAATACCATATCTTGTTATATCCTCAAGTTCAAGGTGTTCAGGGGGTTATGGGAACAATGAGGTTGAAGAAATATTCACTTAGATGTATCAATGATTATATCCCAGAGCCTAGAAGGTATAGGAAACCTATTCCAGTGGCATGGCAACTATAGCCCAGGCCATAATTTGGAAAACTGGTGGGGAGCAAGTCAACACACAGGAACCGAGCCCACGGATTGGTTTTCCCGTGGGGAATCAGGCCTGCATGTACCCAGGCTGAGTTTAGGCTTGCTTTTTGCCAAAACTCCCTCACCCTGAGTTGAGGCAGTGTTTACTGCATATCTTTAAAGTAACTTCCTGAAATCTGTGCTAAACCTCCCATGGATGGAGTATAACCAGTTCAACCACTTTCCCCCCTTGATCTGTAACATCCTTCTCTTTGATGTAATTAGCAACATTCTTTCCTTTGTTATCTGTAAAAGGTAACCACCTAAGGTGAACCTGTGCATAGTAAATGAGGACCATCCTCCATGTAATGTACCCAGAAAAGCAACGAAAGCCTGTCCAGGCAGGGTTCGGGCCTCTCTCTCACTGAGAGCGGCCATGCCGTCCCTTTGTCTCCACAGGACTTCTGTCGTCCCTGTGCACTTGTTTGTCGCAGCAGCCACAGCGCACAGACCCCGCAGACTGCAATCTGCATCCGGAAAGTCCACTAGGAGTTTCTCAGGAAAATAAAGTGAGGGCAAGCATTTCAAGCAGAAAAAATTGTTTAAATGAGCAGAGGGGCAGTCAATATCATCCCTTATTCAGGAAACTACAAGTAGTTTCATACGGATTGATTGGCAGATCTGATTTACAAAGATTAACAGATGATGTAAGACAGTTGAAGGGGCCAGAACATAAAGGGACTCGTATTACATGGTAAGGGTTCTGGCTTCATCTTGGATGTATCCGCTGAGGGATTTAAGCGAAGGAATCATTCTGTGAATAAGTTTTATGTGTCACACTGGCCATAATGTAGAGAATGGGCAGAAGGAGATTTAGGTAGGAAACACCTGTGCTTGATCAAGTGACACTGTCCATTTAACCACACTTCGTCACCAACACTTCTTTAATCCTTACCATTTGCCAGGGACTTTGCATGCATTAACTTGTTAAATTCCCATACGGGTGGTAGGAGTTAAGGAAACTGAAGGATAGGGAGTTAAATGAGATGTTAAGAATAATGTACATCAGAGTACATAAAATGTTAAAATAATGTACATAATAGTAAGAATAATTTTAACTTTTATTTTACTTTTTTAGACTTACACAAGAATCAAATAAAATATGCACATTTATTAGCTTTTATGCAGGCTAGCTACAATTAATTTTGGCAGACCACACAAGGAATAGTACTCAATTTTACTTGGTATGGGTTAAGAAAAAATGTTTTCTCTTTTAGAATATTTTATTTCTAATAGTTTAATAAAAAATAATGTACTGTAAACAGACATATGTATATATCTGTAAATATTACTGCCATCACTGTGATATTCACAACCACTAGTAATAGAAAAGTCTTATCATGTTCTGTATCAGATGAAAGTATTAGGCATGGAATTCAGCACTAGCTACTTTAAATATGAGTATAATAACCTTTTCTAACTCTTTGGCATGCTTATTGTCTAATAGAAACATTATATTTAAAACTTTGGATTATTGAAAAATATTTGTTTTTAAACTTTGTGAGTCACATTCTGCATTTCTACTTTATAAAACTGCTTTCTTCTTATTAAAACATCTAAATCAAAATGTTCTATTCTTAAAATCTTAGATGCAAAACAAAATGCTAATACTAACTTAAAAACTGATTTTAAAAAATTAACATGAACTGCTAAGTAATGCCCAAATTAACACAAATTGTTGGTTATGGTATTAGCAGCTAATTTATCGAAATCATTATGTCTGCTCTTAGAGAAAGCCATATGTCCACTCCAGAAATAACAAGCATTTGGAATCAGGGTCATTGCGTTCATATTTGCATATGTGATACATTAATTGATCTCATGTGTATATTAAAATTAAAACTTAATGTTTCTTGAATATTCCCTAATAAGTTTGGATAGCATATATTATTAACGTAAATGTTTATTTCTAGATCATTTCTTTTGCACATGTAAATTTACTATACAAATCATTATTAGTTATGTTTTCTTATTTTCCTTAATATTAAGTATTTTTTTAGAAATGTTATTTTATGCTTTTATGCTTCTATCTTTATCTTCTATGCAGTGACAAGTATAATAATTCCACAGTTAATTCTGAAATACATAACTCAAGGCAGAAAAAAAATGATTAGTAACTGGATTAAAAATATCTCCCCCACTAAATTCTTTTAAAATGAAAAAAAAAATAAAGAACATATTTTAAAAATTTTCTTCAGTCATTTTTAATAAAATTTATTGCTGATAATATTTATGAAAGAGGAAGTTAAAATAGTGGTGTAATATAGGTTAGTCACTTATGCATTGTATTATGAATTCTATACAATGTTATTCTATAATATGTACATTACCTACTATAGATATCACATGAAATATTGAAACCATAAATTACTTATAGGACTTTAATACTATATTTGTGCAAAATTTAAAAAAAAAACCTTGCCTGGCTGGTGTAGCTCAGTGGATTGAGCGCGGGTTGGGAACCAGAGGGTCCCGGTTCGATTCCCAGTCGGGGCACATGCCTAGGTTGCAGGCCAGGTCCCCAGTGAGGGCCATGTGAGAGGCAACCATACATTGCTCTTTCTCCCTCCCTTCTCCTCTCTCTGAAAATAAATAAATAAAATCTTAAAAAAAAAAAATCTTAAAAAAAAAAAAACTAGTTAAGCTAAATTAAAATGTCACCTTGAACAATAAATATCACAAGGTGCTCTGGCTGGTGTGGCTCAGTTGGTTGGAGTGTCATCCTGTAAACTGAAAGTTTATGGGTTTGATTCCCATTGAAAGAACTCGCCTAGGTTGCAGATCTGGGCATGTAAGAGAGACAACCAGTTGATGATCCTCTCACTCCCTTTTTCTCTTCCTCTCTCTCCAAAATCAATGAAAAAATTTTCCTTGGTTGAGGATTAAAAAAAAAAACACCCCACAAGAGTCCAGTATATAATCCCCCCAAGCACACAAAGTTGTTGTGAGATTCCACAGGAATATGCTTAGTAAATATTACATCAGATCACTAAGGTTCACTATCTATATTTGTGATACTGAATTAATTCAATCGATGGGATATGCAATTGTTAAAATATGAGGTTTTTTTAACTTACGCAGTTCAATGACAGGAAAGAAAACCAGTGCATATGTCCATTTCCTAAAATAAACTAAAACTGTCTGACTTGAAATATTCCGCCAATCAGGCTGCTGCAGAATGTGTTTATGTGTGCATCTGTGTTTGTACGCCTCTATGTCTATCCACATATTCTGGGGCTGCCTGGTCTACAAATTACATGAGAAATTAGAAAAAATTAATGAAATAGTTAAAAAGTGAAGTTATACACTAACATATAAAAACAATTCTCCTAAAGAGAGTAAATAAAACCTCAAAATAAACCTGTATATTGAGGGAAAACTTCTGGAATTGAAGATATTTTTTAATAAAAACAGAAGAGGGGTGGGCTGGTTGGAAGGAAGCAAAAGGGAAAGAATTGGTACAACTGTAATAGAATAAAAATAGTAAAAATATAAAATAAAGAAAATAATCCATCAAAAATAATAAAAACAAAAGAATTAAGTACATTTTAATTGAGCTTGAACTGAGAGATAGAAATCAATTGCTGGACAAAAGAGAAAACAAATTATCTTAAGATTACACAGACAGACAAAGTAGATAAATAGATGGTAGAGAGAAGTGGATATTTTTAATGAAGCAATCTTCTTAATTGTAGAAAGACAGACAGCCACATATGTTGGAAAACACACATAACTTTGTGTTAGGAAACCTGAGTTCAAAAACATACATATACTCAGGGTATCAGCTCAGAATAAAATAATGACAGCAGTGCTATCAATACCAGCGGGAAATGGGGCTGCACAGAAGCAGGAGATGGTAAATGGCGGACAAATGGCGATGGAAAGAGACGTGACTTGGCGTGGTGAGCACACAATGCAATGCGCAGATGAGGTATTATAGAACTGTACACCTTAAACCTATATAGTTTTATTAACCAATGCAACCCCAATAAAGTCAAAAAATGAAAATAAAGAATAAAATTATGTGTTCAGAATAAAATAATAGCCATTTCTAAATTCTACTCTAGTTCATAAATTAGTCAATGAAGTCCACTCTACCCATAAAGAAATGTGAAAATTCATGACTCAAGCTCTAGGTGATCATATGAGATTCAAAAACTTTGGTTTGGATAAGCTACATAGCAAAGGACTGCCCATTCTTTTCTCCCATCTACTTCCTCGCTTCTTCCTCTAATTTAGTCACCTGGAAATCTGATGGGACAAAGTTCAGTTTACTAACTGTGCCTAATTCCTAATAAGTGATCATGCTCATGACGTAGCCCCATTCTTCTGCTTATTCTCATCTATGAAGGTGAGGAAGCTGAATCAGGGGAACCTGAAGCCAATTCAACTTTTTCTCCTTTTTATTGAAGACCATTACATGCTTGGTAGTCTCACCATGAGGGATTTTGGTAAAATTTTAATAATGAGATTGGCTATGAATGAAAACTCATTTTCTTAATGGTCTTTAGGTAATGTCACACGTTCCAATTATCTTTGACCATTAAACCTTTGTGACAGTCGACAGTGGCCCAGCTGAAAAACATAAGCACCATTTTACTTTCTATTTACTACTCTTCCTGGTAGGTCAACATCCTCCAGATCCTCATGGGTTGAAGTGCCTATGAAGAGAGGATTTAGAAACATTTTGCTCCACAGTTTTACAACATCTTCCTTTAAAAAAAAAAAACCCTCATCTTAATTAATTACACAACTGTGTACTTCTCATATCATCTGGCCAGCAAAATGTCTCCATCTTTTTTTGCTGGTAGCCAACCCATTCACTGCCCTGTAAACACAGGACTTAGCATGGGAAGCCGTCTGGTGTAGTCATCATGCCCCTAGACATATTCATTGTTTGTGGTAGGCGTGTATGTCAAGATAGGTCAAGGTCCTTCCCAAAAAACAGGAGAACTCCTCCAGGGATGCTAAAAAGGTTAGACATAACTCTGGGAATCAGTTACCATGTTCACTTTCTCCATCAGACAAGATATCCAAGTAGAGAGTTGGACATAACACAGTCATTCAGAGCGCAAATGTCTTGGAAGGACTGGGTTACTCAGAATACCCAGAAGCATATTGGAGCCTGTACCTCTTCTTTTGATTCAGTAAGCTACATCAATATTCCTTTAGTGCATTCCCATTTTTGCTGAAATTAATTCTAACTGTGTTTTCAGTATTTGCTTCCAAAAGAGTCATACTTCATCTGCTAAAAATTTAAATTTCCTCCATAATTTAAAAATGTTTTAAAAAATATTTATTAAGCATTTTATTTCTAACATATCTCTTTATATTCTGTAGCCTTTTTCTACAAGTTTTGATGTTTAACATTTTTATATAAAAAATAAGCAATGGGGAAAAAGATGGGATAATTGTAACTGAACAACAATAAATAAAAAATAAGAGTTTTTTAAAAGGTGGTATACATTGTAAAGTTATTGCCTTATTTCAGCTGAATGGATTAAAACTACATTTTCTCAATCTATTACTTTTTAATTTGTTTTCAAAAATAAAATATTAAAGCTTTTTGGTTTCAAGTCTATAAAAACATTTTTCCTTAAATTCCTTCTTGCTCATTTAGTTTATCTTTAAAGATTTGTGTAAATACTCTAAAAAATAAAATTTAACTGCTTTTATATGTACATATACATATATATATATATAAAAGTATTTCCTTGGTATTGACCTTAAATAAGTTGATCACTTCTCTTTATGAAATAGCATTAAAAAATTCTCACAGGACATCTGCTTCCAGATATTCAAGTAAAAAAATTTATTAAAATCTCCTGTATCTCAAAAATCCATGGCATGTTCAGTGAAGAAATATGAAAGTTCATAAATCTGCAGAGCTTCTGAGAATGGCAGCAGGGGAAACATCAGCAGTCAGAAGATTAGAATGAATTTCTGGAAGATAGAAGACTGATGGGAGCGCCTTGATGGATATATTAGAATAAAAGAAGCTACTGCTCAGTACATTCAACAGAAAAACCTGCAGTGGAGCTAGGAGAGATTTTGCACAGTGCAAATCCCTAGAGTCAGGAGCCCAGTAAAGGAAGCTGTAGGAGGAAGGGCAAAAATCACGTTGCCTGATGGAGAATCAGTCTGAAAGACATGTGCATGCTCAGGTCACCCCTATTCCTGTGCATCAGGAAGTGCTGTTTGCTTCAATACCAGGTATTGACTGAGTGATAGAGGAAGTCCATCGCTCCCAAACTAAGGATTTGTTCACAGTAGTCAGACTGGCCTTGTATTGGTGTTTGATTTTACCTCTATGCTTCCCCATACTTATGCTCTGGAAATGTCACAGTAATACCTCTAAATAACACACTCACACATACACACACATGCACAGCAAATATTCCTTTCATTCAAACAACAGGCAATAATAGCACAGGAAACTCCTGCCAGCAACCTAGTAAATTTACTTTATCCTTCATTTTATATTTATCAATAACTAATTAAAATCAGTTGATATTTTAGAAATTTAATATTTCAAAAGAGAAAGGTTAAGATAAATAAATAAGACAACTAATCTAAAGGAAAAACAATAAAATTCAGGTTAGAAAACAGAGTGTAAATGAACAATAAACTACTAATTAATATGTCCAGAGAGTTTAGAAAACATGGTTTCAATGAAACATAGCCTGTTATGAATTTGGGTAAAATCTAAACTATATTAGTGAAAATTAAATCCAATAAAATGTTAAGAATGAAAGGTAAGAAATTATTTCAGAACATAGAAGTAAATAGACAAATAGCTCTGGCTGCTGTAGCTCAGTGGATTGAGCACGGGCTGGGAACCAGAGGGTCGCCAGTTCAATTCCCAGTCAGGGCACATGCCTGGGTTGCAGGCCAGGTCTCCAGCTGGGGCCATGTGAGAGAGGCAACCACACATTGATGTTTCTCTCCATCTCTTTCTCCCTCCCTTCCCCTCTCTCTAACAATAAATAAATAACATCATTTTTTAAAAAAGAAATAGACAGATGAAAATGGTAGAGAGTATACTGACAATCCATATTTCAATATTCTTCCAAAAGAAGGATCAGAAAATATTTAAAAGCCAGAAGGAATGAAAAGGAAGGGGGAATTTTCAAACGAATGACAGAAATAAAATATTCAGATCTAAAGACAGAGACACAGGTCTTCAGATTAAAAGTGTTTGCTTCATATCAAGAAGGTTGATTTTTGTAAAGCCTACTCAGCCATCTCACATAAAAAAATGTCCATGGGAAAACAATAAGGAAAACTTTCTATAAAATTTCCAGAAAGAAAAATCAAATCTCCTACAAAGAAGTGAGAATCACAATGAACTTTAGATTTCTTGCAACCTAACTGGAAGGTAAATGTGAATATGTTCTATCTGTAGAAAATGGGCAAAATGAGTTGCAGAAAGTTCATCTCCCATGCATCCTTTCTGGAAAAAAAAAAAATTATGTACCACAGGAAAGAACAAAAAAGTAACACAAGCAAATTTCAGGCAGAGTCTCTAGAAAGGAGTAGACAAGAAATTCCCAGAGTGGCAAAAGTTCAGCAGGTCTAAGGAGAAGTCATTATTTATCAGAGCATCCAAGAAACCATTAGAGATTGACCTTACTGATTTGAAGAAGGTATATATAGTTCCTGGAACAATTTATATATATATATAAATATAAATATAAAACACACACACACACACACACATATATATATATGTTTGAAAATCCAAGAGAAAATATAATATAGAGCTCTAAGAAAGAAAGACAATGCAAAGGAAAGAAATATAAAATGATTTTGAATGGTAAATGAAGTGTAAAAAAGGAGAATGCTTTGGAGCCATGGGATTTTCCCCTTTTAGATGCAGAAGTCCAGTGACATGGAGTCACAACTCCTGAGAATCTACTAGATCCTGAAATAAATGATATTGATAATCTGAAGGTGGCATACACCTCAGCCTTTAATTTTCAGAGTAAACCTGTAACGATATCATGGAAGGATGTGACATTACAGACCTGTCACCAAGGGAATCTAAGAATACAGGTGACACGACTTTTTGACAGTACACAAAGGAATGCTGATGGATATGCAAGATAGAGGACAGGAGGGAGGAAGGAAGTCAATCCACGGTTGATAGATCAAGAAATAGTTTTAAGTATATTGTTTAAAATTATGTAATCAATTGAAACAATATCTATTCTAAAACATGGAATATGGGTGAACGAGGAAGATTAATTGAAGTTGATCTTCAATAAATGGAGTCAGATAATGCTTAAAGGTGATCCATCAAGAAATTGAGGCATAAGCCTAAAATAAAT
This sequence comes from Micronycteris hirsuta, assembly GCA_004026765.1. Taxonomy (NCBI): domain Eukaryota; kingdom Metazoa; phylum Chordata; class Mammalia; order Chiroptera; family Phyllostomidae; genus Micronycteris; species Micronycteris hirsuta. Next base: position 12,156 of record PVJI01010719.1, on the reverse strand, counting down.
ATACTATAAAGAACCAAGAAAACACTAAAATCAGAAATAGTCCGAAACTGAACTAGAAGATGGAGACTGGGCATGTGTCCTGGAGACATTTAATTGTGTATTCTTCAGAAAGTATTGGAAATATATTTTCTTTGCGTGTTCTAATTTTTAATAAAAATGAATAATTTAAGGACTTTGTTTTCCAATATTTTATCTAAAAATAAAATAATTTTTGCCGCATGACTCTTTTGTCAACGTTCTTAGATGACACGAATGTTGTAACCTAGGGCCTCCTACCTTTCCCTGGACTTCAGCTCTGACTGAAACAACGTGGCTCTGCAGGGCATGGGCTGCTTTTTTGCTCATGTTGGCCAAGGAGAAGCCGAGGGCTGGTTTTGAAGGTGCAAAGCCAGCATGATGGTAGTGCTGTATTCCGGGACCAGCAGAAGCCTTCTTAGGATAAAGTTCAGGATACCATGGAAGCAGCTGTGGTCATGGAGCAGAACCTGGAAAAATGGTAATAGAGTCCTAAATTTAAATAAATTAAAAATATCCACATTGGAATTTCAATTAATAAAGTATTATGACTTCTCTTTTTATCTTTTGTCTTTGGAGAAATAAAATATAGATTATAAGAAATAAGCCATCTAAAGCAATGGCAAAAATTACAATGGCAAATTCAATTTCTTCTCTGGGTCTATAGATTTTCTTTATCAAAATGAATGTTAAATGGCAGTGTCGTTGGCATTCCTGAGGATCTGCCTTCAGGGACACCCCTTCTTCCAGACCCTGACCACACTCTAACCTCTTTTCCAATCTCAAATCTTTGGAATCATCTTAGCCATCCTTGGCCTCTGACACCAGCCAACCTGAACTCGTTTTTGCCAAGCCACCATAAGCTCCCAAATAGTCAGAATTACTCCACTGAGGTGGAGGCCGCTGTTAACCACTTGGTCAACATGCATCTTCAGGCCTCCTATACCTACCTTTCTCTGGGCTTCAGTTCCGACTGCAACAACATGGCTCTGGATGGCATGGGCCACTTTTTCCTCGACTTGGCCAAGGAGAAGCGGAGGGCTGGTTTTGAAGGTGCAAAACCATCATGACAGCAGTGCCAGGGGGGCAGAGGCTTCCCAAGATGAGTGGGATAAAGCTCAGGACACCAGGAAAGCACCTGTGGTCAGGAAGCAGAACCTGAACCAGGCCCTTTGGGCCTGCATGCTTGGGTTCCACCCTCACAGACTCTCATTTCTGCCACTTCCTGGACAACTGCTTCCTGGATGAGAGGGTAAAACTCATCAAGAAGATGAGCAACACCTCGGTGGATTGAGCGCGGGCTGGGAACCAGAGGGTCCCGGTTCGATTCCCAGTCGGGGCACATGCCTGGGTTGCGGGCCAGGTCCCCAGTGAGGGCCATGTGAGAGGCAACCATACATTGCTCTTTCTCCCTCCCTTCTCCTCTCTCTGAAAATAAATAAATAAAATATTTAAAAAAAAAAAAAAAGAAGATGAGCAACACCTGACCAACCTCTGGAGGCTGCCCAGCTAGCCACCAGGCTGGGCTGGGCCAGCATCTTTTTGAAACGTTCACCCTGGAGCACAACTAGGAGGCTTTGGAGCCCCCTAGCCTTCGAGGAGCCCCTCTGCATCCCCCTGGTGTCTGGCTTCTGTGTGAGCCTCTCCCTGCAGCCACTAGGCAGCCTTCCAACCACACTGGAGCACTATCCCATGCCACGGACCAAACAGAAAAAATAAAGATTTTGCAGAAAAAAAAAATCAATGTTAAATGTGTATTTCCATTTTAAATAATGACCATGAAACATATAAAGCTTTCATCAAAGAAAGAGATGTGTCTTTGATAGTTTGGATAATTTTCAATAAGGATTTTTAAAATTATTTTCTACTTAACCACAATTATTTTGTTTCCCAATCATCCTATCATATCATTTGTTATTTATGTGTTTGTGTCTCAATCAGAACTAGTGCTGACTACTTCTACCTGCATGAATATTTTATCAGGTAGCTTGACAATTATCAAGGTCTGTGGACAGGTGGGGAAAAAAAGAGGGAAAAATTGGAAGAGAAAAAAAGTGTTTTTTTTTTTATCTTTTTCAGTAATTGAATTCCAGAAGAGCCTGAGCTCAGAGACCATGAGTAAAACCTGAGATTTCTAGGAAGCCTTCCAAAACTGGTTGCATTCATACTGTTATTGCTGCTCCTGCTGCTGAGTTTCACACGTATATCAAAGATCATCTGCAGAACACTGATCCGGCACAATCGCTGCTCCCCACAAATTAGCAAGTTTGAACAGGAGCCTTAGAAATGAATCTGAGTGCCATCTGTAGCACATTGGTTAGGAACGTGGACTCAGTTTGACTCCTGACCCTGCTGCTTTAAGGCTGTGAATTAATCTCTCTGTGTCTCCACTCCCCAACATATAAAATAGGTGGTACTATGAGGGATAACCCCACGACACAAAAAAGCCTTTGGAACAGTGTCCAACTCAGTTGATGTTTACCATAGTTATTATCTGCTCACTACATAAACTCAAACAAAGAGAATTCATGAAGTAAAACCAGATTCTGCAGCATTATCTGTTCACTTCAGAGAATGGCCCTGCCTGTGATCATCCCTGATCCGTGTGGTTGCCTACGCCAGGAGAATGTAGGGACACCACATCACGGGTGCCATAAATATCATTTTTTATTTCCCACCTTTTCTATCCGGAGGTCTCAAGTGACTTTCATGACATTCTCTTATCACCTTTTTCTTGAAAGTCATTAATGGGAGGACGGTAAAAGAAGTATGGCTCTGGTGCAGAAATGTGAGATGTGTGCGACTCGAGCTTAAGGTTCACAGCCCCAAGCAGGGAATCGTAAAGTCCACGCTGGCTCCCCTGACAGCAGTGCACCTACCAGCGAGGATGCTTTCCCTGGCCCGCCAGCCACCTTTGTCTCTCAAATTCCTCTGCTAGTTCCAGATCTGGTCTCTTCATTGCAGTATCAGTGGAGAGAAGTGAGAAACACATGGCTTCCCCAGTTGCTTGCTTTATTTTATTTCCGTTTTAGCCGTTCCCTTTCTCTATATTTTCATCAGTTTACATGTACCACTACCTACACACACGCTCCCTAACCACACACACATATGACTCTATATACACACATGCTCACAGCCCTACACTTCAGGCTAATCTAATGAACATCTTGCACTAGTTTTCTGGTGTTGATATCGCAAATTGATATCACAAGCTTTGTGTCTTAAAATAGAAATTTATTCTCGCAGTTCTAGAGACCAGAAGTTCTAAATTAGTTTCACTGGGCCCAAATCAATACACTGCCAACAGGAGAATCTGTTTCTAGACTCTTTCGGCTCTCGGCATCCTTGGTTTACAGCTATAACACTCCAGTCTCTGCCTTCACGGTCACGGCCTCCCCTCTTCTGCCTGAAATCTTCTTCTGCCTTCACCATACAAGGGCCCTTTGATTGCACTGAAGGTCTACCTGGACAATGCAAGCTAATTTCCCCATCACAAGATCCTGAACTTGGTCACATCTGCCTGTTATTTTTTATGTAATGTAACACTTACAAGTTCCAGAGACTGGGATGTGGATATCTTACGAGGCCATTATTCTGCCTACCACATCCTTCCTTTTGGACTCTTGATATTAATGGCACCATTTTCTTCCTAGTCGTCTAAAACTGGAAATGTCACTATAATATCTTATCGTTTCTTCTCTTCTAACACTGCAATTCACGATAGAACTAGTCCTCCTCCCTACCAACGACTCTAAAATGTAAAATATTCTCTCCATGTGCGTTGCCACTGTTATAGAGATCTGAATTATTCTCATCTGTATTATTTTAATAACCAAATGAATCTTCCCACATCTGAGTCCCTCCTCTTTGGTCCATCCTCCAAATGGTTTCCAAAATTGAAAAACGAATGTTATCATGTATTTACCCGACTTAAAAATCTGTCAGTGGTCTCTCTCTTTTGTCAGGATTAAACTATATTAATCATATCACCCTCCACTTCTTATTTTTACTCAGTCCTTAACCACTATGTGGGAAATATATGCCCCGTGCTACTGAACACGGCATTGCTGCCATCTGGAGAGCCCTTCTCCTTTGGGGCTTGAGACTTGCTTTTTAGCCTTTAGGATCTTTACAGTGTATCTCCAATAAGTTTCTCATCATTATTTTCTGAATCATGTAAGTAATGTATCTCACAATATTTTTAGCTTCTTGTTTCAAACTCTTAATATCATACTGATTGGCATTACTACTACAATCTCAGAATTCTAACCACTGTTTGTAATCTTTCTATATTATTAGGTTGCAATATTTTATGGAAGTTTGTTTTTCTAGTACCTTTAAAAAAGTCGTTGCTGAATAGGAACTCAGTAACCATCACGTGAATCAATGAGAACATGCTAGAGTGCTCGATAGTTGTGTATTTTAGAGTGTATGCCCAAATATGCAAGTCTGCACACTTTGAACTTCAGGGCAGATAAGATGAACTTAATTGTCATTTTCAAAAATAGCAGGTCCAGTTGAAATCATAAATTGCCACGAAATATAAGTGGCTTAACAAATAAAAGCTATGTGCTGTTCATGCGCAGTCTAATGAGGCTGATAACTTTCCAGGGCAGTTCTTCACTTAGTGGTCTCTGGAAAGACCTGCTGAGTTTTCATATTGTGATTTATTTGTTTAGAAACATAGATTTGAGAATCCCATAAGAGGAAAAGAGAAATCTAGAGGCTTGCAGAAGGATTTTAAATTACCTCAGTGTAAATGTGACATCCATCTTTTCCACTCTTGTCTATCGACCACAACATGTCAAACAGCCCACCCAGCTGAAAGCAGACGGGGAAGGTTGGTCATCCACGTGTGCACAGAGGAGAGGTCAACCAGGTGAGCCTATATGGCTTGCTGTGCAGGTTCTGTAAATAGCCTCTGAGGAGTTCCAAATCAACATTCAGGCTTTCTCCTGTTTATAACTCACTCTTCTTTTTTCCTCTTCACAATAATCATCCCACTCTGAACAGGAATTAGAAGTTACTACAGGTGTATTCATTACCAAATCAAATGACTGAAAACAGTTAAGGCTAGTAGCTCTGAATATTATTATTTTTACTATGGCAAACCATTCTGAAATTTGAAAGTAAATTCAAATAATGACACATGTTTTACATAAATGCTTACTCAGCAAACTGACCTTCTATTGAGATTTTTTTTTTCCTTGAAGATTATTTCTTTCAACTGTAACTTTCACCCTTTTATCTAAGGATGGATTGAATAGGTTGCATTTTTTTACTTGATGCTAAATAATTTAAATAAAATAATCAAAAATCTAATTCTCTAGAACAACAATTTACAACTGTTATGTCATGGCACATTGGTGTGCCACAAGAGTTTTTTAAAAATGCAACCTGACTAGTTAGTTAGTCAGGGGCACTGACCTCTTTTCCCTTAGATGGTCAAATAAAAATCATCAGTACCCAACACAACAATAGCTGTCTGGTGTGAATGAGTCAAAATTATACCTTTTTTGTCACATTGGCAAAAAATGTTTGGTGTGTCACAGAATTTTACTAATTAGTTTGTGTGTGCCATGAGATAAAAAGGACAGAAAATCACTGCTCTAGAAATATATATACAGAAGATTTCCTTGCAAAGCTGACTAACAGAATCTACAAAATTCTAATGATGATTTTAATAAGATATGGAATTTATGGGTCTATGGATGTAGTTCAAGCAGGTTCATATCAGCAATGCAGATCCTCATCTACCAGAACTCTTGCTAAAGGAACTTGACATATTTTCCACAATCTTTAACACGAGAGAGGCCATTTGCTTTAAAATATTCAAGGGTACAGCACACGGAAAATATTTTATCTCTCCTATTTTTTCTATGCACAATAAACTGTGAACTTGAGCAAAAATATCATTTTCACTGTATCACATAAAAATGCTAAAAATGGACAGTATGTATGACATTTGGATATATTCTATGTCAACAAAAAAATTTCCTCCTAGATGTGTAACAGAGCAGAAAGTTCAACTTGGTATAAATAAATGAGCTAGAAACTTCTATAAATGCAAAGAACCAACAAGCAAATAAAAATAGATATAAGATAGAAACTAAAAAAAAAAAACTGGGCATAAACACTATTTTATAAAAACTGGTTTTCTAATGTTTATTCCTCTAGAAATTTTGTTTAATTTATTCTATAGTTATTCAACAAAATTTATTAAATGTTTAATATATTTGGATTCCATGAAATATGTGTTTAAAAGTGAATAAGAAAACTTCTGGCTCTCAGGAAATTTGCGGGTTCCATTGTGAGACATACTATGTTTTGAGTGTGTGTATCACTCCTCTAGATCCTGTGATACAGATGTATTAAAATGTCAACATATGTAAAGTTTAGGAATTTCTTTTAAATTGGCCATGGGGTTTTTAAGTATCTCACTAAGATATGTCCTAGTCACACACAAATTCCATGTTCTCCCATTGAATCTTCTATTCCCTCAGTTTGTTGGGTCACAGAACTAGGTGATCACAGATCTAGAATTAGAACACAGACCATCTGGCTTGAATAAGTGGAACCTAATCAACAAAACAAACAAGCAAGTAAAATATAACCAGAGACATTGAAATAAAGAACAAATTGACAGTAACCAGAGGGAGGGTGGAGAGAGATAATGGGGGAAAATAGGGGAAGGGTCATCGAGGAACGTGTATAAAGGACACATGGACAAAGCCAAAGGGTGTGGAATTGAGGGTGGGAGGTGGGGATGGGGATGGCTGGGGAGCATGGTGGGGGAGAAATGGGAACAGCTGTACTTGAACAACAACAACAAAAAAAAGTTAAAAAAATTTAATGAAAGAAAGGAAAGGCTATTGAATCAGGAAATTTCCTTTGAACTCTTTCAGGGGTACTTGTGGTAAAACAAACAGACAACAACAAATATATTAATTTGGCTAATCTGAAATTCATAGGCTCTTGAGAAGTTCACTAAAATGGAGACTGATAATGTTGGAAGTATACTAAACAGAAGAGGGTGAAAGAGCCATTTTTATCATTAAGTCAAATAAAAGACCAGTCTTTATAGGTCAGTTATAGATGCCTCTACAAGAGGCATACTGACCTATATCATTGCAAAATTTATAAGGCCTAACAAGAGACATTCAAGAAAAGATTTTAAGTGAACAGACTTTAAAGGTTGATGAGCTGTGTTCTAATTCTAGCTCTGCAATTGCCTAGTTTTATGACCTTAGTAAAAAAACTAACCTGATTGTATCTCAATTTTCTCATCTAGAGAACTGAAGTGATAATAATACTATCTCACAAAGTTACTGTGCACAATCATTGGTGAGTAATAAGTACTCATTAAATACAAGTAACTGCCATTAATTATATTATGTATGCATACATATATGCTAAAGCTTTATGTAGTATTTTATATTAAATATATTTAATAACATGGTAATTTATGTGACAACTTATAATCCATTTTTGAGTGCTAGTTAACAATTCAGAGAAACTTAATCCCTAAAAATCCCAAAACTCATGACATTATCATGATAATATTCAATGAGAGAAAAAGTTATTCAAAATTCTTTCCAGAAATAAGCAATATATATTGATCCAAACACAAATACTGTGCACTGTGTAAAGTTTACCACAAACTCAAATCAGGTAGATAGCACCTACATAAACAGTGTGGCATTAGGATATAAAATAGACTTCTTATTACTTTAGATTAAATGATTTCTGTTTGTACAATTTGAGGACAATAACCATTTATCTTCCTTAAAAAAAAAAAAGAACAAAATTCCACAGAGCGTGGTCATACCTATGCAGTCTGAGTGCAATGTATTTGATTTCTTGGTCATTAGAACACAACTTTAAACATGTCAGTATGAAAAAAATCAATTGTTTTGTAATAGAAAGCCAGTATTTTAGTGATGTGTAATATAATTTTAATGAACAACTTTCAGAGTGAAGAAACATTGTTTTATCTGTCATAATTAGCTCTAAATATAAAAGTGCCCCGATTTAATGGTCTGGATTAAGAAGAATTTTTTAATCCTTTCAAGCAGAATCTGCCTTCTAGAGGTTCCCAGTAGCATCACTAATGTTGATATTGAAGAATTGGACCAATTGTTTGCACCTGTACATCATTTGCACCTGCATTCCTGGTACCTCCAGGAAAGGTGGCTTCAGTGTGAATCAGTAAGAATGATTCTAATGATTTGGGTGCAGAGAAAAACACTACTGCTAGCGTATTTTCATTTTCTTTGAAACTTTTGGTGATATTTTTACCACTGCAAAGTGTTCATTGCGTTTGCAAAAGCATACAGGCCATTTGTTTTATAGCATGAGATTTATTCTACTTTAAAGGCTTTTATCAAAGCATTGTCTTTGGCAACTGAAAATATGTTATGCAGAATTGCACTCTGTTATCAAATGACATTAATCTTAGATCTGAGGTTACACTGAGGGGAGGAAATAAATTGAAATTGGTAGTGTTGAACATGGCATGTAGAGTGATGCTCTACACTGAACTAATAACATATCATTTGGGACATTGTTAGTCTTTTAAAATATAGTAGTGAAGACTTTTGTTGACATTAAAACAATAGTAAAGATCAGATTTTAACATATTGGGTAATTCTCTCTGAAAGAAAAGAGGAAAAAATGCAACAAAAACATTTTCTTTTCAAAGTCTATAGCTTCAAAAATACTTCATGTTGTGAAAACCATTCACTACATCTTTCATAAGTGGCTAATTTAAGAGCAAATCTAAAGTTATTACAGTTATTATGACAAGTTCAAATCATTGTATTTTTCACCTATTGCATTTAATATATATACTGATAAGAATTATAACTAATAATGATATGGGATTTTTTGTTTATTACATCAATATTTTGTTAATTAGTTGATTAATTACAAACCACATTAAAATTAAGATTATGCACAAAGAACTTGAGGTATTTTTGAAAACATGGTGCAGTCATTATTAAAAATAAATTAGACAATATTCTTAGGTTCAAACCCTAAGTTAAAAGTTACATACTTAAAATTTGTCACATTCAATTATTTTTATTTTTTTAAGATTGTATTTATTTTTAGAGAGGGAGAGGGAAGGAGAAAAAGAGGGAGAGAAACATCAATGTGGGGTTGCCTCTCTCGGGACCCCTACTAGGGATCTGGTCTGCAAGCCAGGCATGTGCCCTGACAGGAAATCAAACCCGCGACCCTTTGGTTCACAGGCCCATGCTCAATCCACTGAGCTACACATTTAATTATTTTTAACTCCTTGAGTGCTTTAGTTGCCTTTAAATCTTATTCCTGAATTTCTTCTATTTAGCTCGATTTGTTTAAAAATAATAACTAATTAACATAAAATGCATTAGCTTCACTTAGTTCCCCAGGCACCCTTATTAACAACAGAGTATAAATAGGTCAATGCGAAGCTCTTTACATATATTCATGAAACAACACTGAACCTGAACAATGTAGATTGGCACATTATCACTCTTCCTGAAAATCCTGCTTCTATCATAACATTATTCTAATTCAAATTCTAATGATTAAACAAAACTCCTCTACTAATTAGGGATGAGAAAAAGCTTCCTATACTTGCCCAAGATTAGTGTAATATCAAACTCAATTTCTAGAATTCCCAATTGGGAAATTTTTACAAGAATCATAACATTAAGTTATTTAGAAAGAGCAAGACAGAGAAAAACAGACAGGTGTGAATGGAGAAATTACCACACAGTGGACTCCTCAAATGGTTTTTAAATTAATCTAAAGATTTAAATATGTGTATAATTTATATATAAATACAAATACATACCTGTTTATATGTACATATATATAATCTACCAAATAAATAGCATTATGTTTTATAAGTTAATTTCACTTTCACTTTGATTACCTCACTTGATTTGAAAATTTATGACTATTTTTTTTTACCAATAGTCTGTATTGAAAAGAACAAAAGGCATAATTTTTAAAACTGTCTGAAACTCCAATGGTCCATTATTAGTTTAATTTTATAAGATAAAAAAAGATATATTCAGGCCCGGCTGGTGTAGCTCAGTGGATTGAGCGCAGGCTGGGAACCAGAGGGTCCCGGTTCGATTCCCAGTCGGGGCACATGCCTGGGTTGCAGGCCAGGTCCCCATGAGGGCCATGTGAGAGGCAACCATACATTGCTGTTTCTCTCCCTGTCTTTCTCCCTCCCTTCCCCTCTCTCTGAAAATAAATAAATTAAAAAAAAAAACTTTTAAAAAAAATTAAAAAAAAAGATATATTCATTAAATGCTTATTCAATCAAAATATGACCTAAGCTATAAAATATGTTCTCTAACCATGAGAATCATTAAAGAAAGTAGAGGCCTCAAAACATACACAAATGGACTAATTTTAAGTAACAAAAATATCTAGAATTGGAACTAGATTCTATGTACTAGCTATCACTGAGGGATTTAAAGCATTAAGTTTCCATTGTGTGTTAAGTTTAAAAAATTATTTTGGTCATTTATGTTTATATTAACTTGATTAAATTCTATTTTTTATCACATACATTTAATGTTAATTTTGCTATTACTTTGTGCTTTCTATATTTTTCCTGTCTCTACTCTGGCCACAATATCTGTTATTTCAGTAATTTGCTTATGTCCAGCACAGTGTAATAAATTTATGGGGGCATTTAATGATATTTAAAATCATGCTTGTCACATTGTCTAGGGATGCCATTACCTATAGTCCTCCCACAGTGGCTTGACCATTAAGGAAGGTCAATTGTAACTAACTGGTCGTGTGAAAAAGCTTCACAATAACCCTATAACATTGAATTTCAAAATAGTGAAAGGACTGAGAGATAGAGTACAGAGAGGAAGAGATCTTAAATGTTAAGCAAAGCATATTTCAAAAATAAAAGAAAATATTAGTAATAAGCCTGCCTTTGATTATGTAACCTTTTTATCCTAAATAATACTTTAGTATTAACTCATTTTATCTCTCTTTTAAAATCAGGGAAGGGAAGCAAAAAAAAAAATGCTAAATGACTGCTTGGATCACAGGACTTGAAATGACAGAGCAAGGTCTTGAACTTAGGTCAGCCGATAACTATTTCAGGACTCTTTCCATCACTCCACATAGTGTTCCACAGCCAAGACCTGGAAAATTAAATGTCTCAGATGGATAGGAGCTCTTAAGGTACAATCTCAATGAGGGGTTGAAAGGAAGTTTATCAGGATTACTTGTAAGATTTTTTAATACACCACACACACACACACAGTCAGCTATATGCCATATACACAGACTATATTATCCCTAGTTTGGAGTAGTGCCATGGTGAGTCATTGGAATTGATGGGAATAACAAACAAGTTGGGTAAGGATGCTTAGAAACAGAAACAGTTGAGAATTATGGTTCAATATTTTCATTTTTAAAAATAATCTTGAGTAATTTTTACTTGAAGAAGCAATGAAGTCAAATAAATTAATATAAATGCCCAAGGGGTCACTGAGTAAATCAAGTATGGAATAGGCTTTTATAGAAGATTAACTAAAGTCAAGTTTGAAGTATAAAAACAGCAGGATATCGTGGACCAAGAGAAGTGTTAGGAAAATTTAGGTTTTTAACACACTAAGACATGTAGTCCCATTTGTTTATTCTTTCCTTTACATGCCCAATGTTCATAGCAGCACTATTTACAATAGCTAACTGTTGGAAGCAACCTCAGTGCCCATCTGTAAATGAGTGGATCAAAAAACTGGTACATTTGCACAATGGAATTCTACACAGCAGAGAGAAAAAAGGAGCTCCTACCCTTTGCAACAGCATGGATGGAACTGAAGAGCATTATGCTAAGTGAAATTAGCCAGGCAGTTGAAGACAAATACCATATGATCTCACCTATAAGTAGAACCTAATCAACAAAACAAATAAGCAAGCAAAATATAACCAGAGACATTGAAATAAGGAACAAACTGACAGTAACCAGAGAGGAGAGGGGAGAGGGATAATGCGGGGGGAAGGGTAAGGGTCATCAAGGAACATGTATAAAGGACACATGGACAAAGCCAAACAGTATGGGATTGAGGGTGGGAGGTGGGGATGGGTGGGGCAGGGGAGTGTGGTGGGGGG